>JAYJKW010000062.1:0-120155 GCA_035084275.1 Hydrolagus colliei
TGCCCCCTCCCCCCCACCCCCCGCCCCTCCCCCCCCTCCCGCCCCCCTCCCCCCCCGCCCCCTCCCCCCCCCCGCCCCCCTCCCCCCCGCCCCTCCCCCCCCGCCCCCTCCCCCCCCCGACCCCCTCCCCGACTGAACTGGTGGTGACCGAGGGTGGATGGATGTCTGGGTGGATTTGAACAAAGGCAGGCGATTGCAATTGAGGTGCGAATCAATCAGGATCTACCACAACAACAAAATATAACATTACATTTACTTGTCGGGAGGACGTCGCAAAGCGCTGGACAGTCAGGGATTTGGACACAAGCTAGGGGTTGGGATCAGGCGGTGTGGACGGCCGGGAGGGTAGGGGTAGGTGACTGAAGGCACGGTCGAAGAAGAAAGGTCTTGAGACAGGCCTTGAAAGAGGCAAGGGGAGGGGGTGGGGGGGGGTGGGGGGGGGGTGGGGTGGGCGAGGCGAATCCTGGTGAACGCAGCCTGAGCCTATCACAGGCAGGCGTGGCATGTTTACAGCTCTGCAAAACCCAAAATACATTGTGGACTCTGGCCAGAAAATCACGTCATCTCAACTGTTCATTACACAAGAGAAAGTACAGTGTTCACAGGCAGAATAGAATATTGCTTCGCACCCGTCTCCAGGGAAGAAAAGTCTGTTTGTAATCTGAATGTTTCTTGTGATGAATAGGTTCTAGGTTCCTCGATAATAATAATAATAATAATAACTCTTGCATTTGATATCGCACTTTTCACATCTTCTCAAAGTCTCAAAGCGCTTCACAGAATATACTGTTAAAGTGAATCGACTGTTTATTTGTGGGCAGAAACACGCGGCAGCCAATTGCGCACAGCAGCGTCCATACTCAGCGAGGGTTGAAATGACCAATTTTATCTTTTGTTTTTTTCGAGGGATTATTATCAGGCGTGTGTGTGTGTGTGTGTGTGTGTGTGTGTGTGTGGAGTAAGGAAACTTCCCCAAGGTTTGGCCCCTGACCTGCCTGGATTCGAACACAGGTCTCACACTTGTAAGGTGAGAGCTCTAACCACTGAGCTACAGGACTCTGATAACGTAACTAACAGATTTATTAATGATAACATATTAATAGATTATCCGTGTGTGCGATATAGTGGAGGGATAATATATTTGTGTGCGATATAGTGGAGGGATAATATATTAATACTGTACATATATATCAGTAATATAGTATCAAATACAACAACAATAATTTACAGTTATAGAGCGCCTTTCACGAAAACATGGATCATTGAGAAGAAGAAATAGTTTAATGTCCTGTAAACTCCTAATGTGTGTCATATAGCGTATTCAGTGGAGTTTCACAGTGTCGTGGTTGGTGTGCTGGCCTCACAAGCAAGAGGACTCCATTTCGATTCCCAGATGGGTACACAACTTTAGGCAAGTTTCCTTACTCCACACGCCTGTGTCTACCCAGCATTAAGTAGGTCAATTGTTAGTCAATTGCCGGCTTGCCTGGGGTAATAATCCCTCCGGCAGCAAAATATGTTGTCAGTTAAACAGTGTTTGAGGGACGCTGCTGTGCGCAATTGGCTGCCAGGTTTCGCCCACAAAGTATACAGTCAGTTCACTTTACAGCATACACCATATTCTGTGAAACGCTTTGTAACGTGATAAGGGACTATATAAAATGCAAAGATTATTATTATTATAAGTAAGTGATGAGATAAAGGCAATCACATTTTGCACAGTAAGCAAAAATTGACAGCATGGTGATATAAACTGGAATCTTATCATCAGGAGTTCAATGTACATTGAACTCTCTTCAATCAACGCGACCGAATAATAATAATCTTTGTATTTGATGTTGCCTTAGCAAGTCTGCCCCACCCTTGGCGGGCGAGCTTTCAGCCACTCCGTCCCCAACTTCTGGAACTCCGACCTCTGCTGTGCCCCCTCCCTGGCCTCCCTCAAGTCCCGTCTCAAAACCCTTCTCTTCGACGGTCCCATCAGTCATCTCAAATACCCCCTGTCCCTCCACCCTCCCCGTTCCCGACCCCAGCTCGGGTCTGAAACACTGCCTTGGGACACCTTCCTGACGTGAAAGGCACGATACAAGTGTAATTTTGTTGTTGCTGTGGGTTTGTATCTGTAGAAGGTGTTGACTAGATTGGAACGAGTGTGTGTTCTGTGCGTGGGCAGCAGATGAGAATAGGATTGAAACGAAGACAGCAGTCGCTGAGAACACACAGCAGGTCAGGAAGCAGCTCTGCCGAGAGAAAAGTGCGTTAAGATTTGAGGTCGATGACCTTTCGTCCAAACTGGGGGAAGTGGGGAGAGAGCAGTGAATAAGGACGAGCAGCGAAGGAGGCCGGGAAAGAGGAACAAAGGGACAGGCCATTCAGCCCTTCAAGCCTGTTCTGCCATTTAATTATATCATGGCTGTTCTGTACTTCCATTAATACTTTCAATTCCAATTTCAGGTGAAGGAACAAATTGAAGTGGAGAACAGAAAATGATGAGATCAGAGGTGTTGACAGTGCAAGACAAACAAAGGCACTAGTGAGGGATTTTCTAAACCCCAGATGATGGTCATGGAAGAGGGCGATGGGGGGGGCAAGGCTGGGAGAAGATGGGAGCTGTGGTTAAGGTCATCAGGTCTTAGGTCTGTGTTGCACACAGCGAGATCCCACACTCCGCCATCGAGTGAATGACATGTTTATCCGGAGGGTGAGAAACCAGGGTGGAAACTGTCTGGTCCAAAAGGCATCTTAGTTTGTGCCATAGTACCTCAGAAACAGCACACAGGAAACCTTTCCCACCACGGCTCCAGAGCGAGCAGGATTCAAACCAGCATCTCTACACTGTGTGTGGATGGATTGGTTATGGGCAGGAGGCTGCGATCATGTTCTTTTCTACTGGAGACTGGCTTTGGATGTAACCAGACCTATGGGATCTCGACTTCAAGATCCTCACACTTGTGTTCAAATCCCCTCACTCCCCGGCACCTCCCTCCTTGTCTCTCCGATCTCCTCAGTCCACAATCCACTGGCCTCCTGCTCGTCCCTCACACCCTCCACCCCAACATTGGAGGTCATGCATTCAGCTACTACGCCCCCAAACTCTGGAACACTCGCCCTCAATCCCTCCGCCTTCCCCCACCCCTCTCTCCCCGTTTCCAAGTCCCGCCTGAAAATCTTCCCCTTCGACCGTGCTTCCAGCCACCTCCTTCACCCCCACCCCAGCTCGGAGTCAGACTCTGCCACTGTTAAGCACTCTCTAAGACCTACCTGAGATGGGGGGGGGGCACTATATAAGTGCAAGTTGTTGTTCTTGAAAGCATCTCTCTCTCTCCCACTCTTTCTCTCCCTCTCTCTCTCTCTCTCATACGTTGAGCCAGTGTCTCCCATCCAACCCACCGTTAGTGCGCATTCAAACCAAGTAACTTGGCTTGACAATGCCACTGAATTGTCAGCCTGACGGGGAGAGACTGCAGCGATGGCAGGTGGTGAGAAGCGAGAGCGTCATTTCACTTGGATGATCCTGTGAGCTTGATGCTTAGACACATTTGTTGGAGGCAGAGCAGAGGAAGCTTTATCCTGTGTTTACCTTGCCAGGCAGAACTCGAGGCCAAAAATGAGGAGAGGAAAAAAAACACTGACAGACGCTCAACGTCACTCAGCAAGTTATAATGATACTTGCGTTTGATAAAGCATCTTATCACGTCTTCAAGACATCTCAAAGCGCTCCGCAGAACATGTGGGCGAAACGCGGCAGCCAATTGCGCACAGCAAACGGTCATAGATCGAGTGACCACATTTTCTTTTGAAGGGCAATGGAGAGAAGATGGGAGCTGTGGTTAAGGTCATCGGGTCTAAGGTCTGTGTCTGAAATCATAAGCCCCGGAAAGGGGATCCGCCAATCGTCTAACATCCGGGTTCCTATTTACCGCTGAGTATACAGAAGTGTGTGGAGTGAGGAAACTTGCCTAAGGTTTGCCCTGCAGGGAATCAGGGAGCTCAGTGGTTAGAGCATTACAAGCCACGAGACCTGTGTTCGAATCCAGGCAGATCAAGGCGGAACCCTGGACAAGTTTCCTTACTCCACACGCCTAATAATAATCCCTCGTGAAAAAACAATAAGAATTTGATCACTCAATCCACGACTGTTCATAGGACATTGCCGTACGCAATCGGCCGCTGCCTTTCGCCCACAAATGCACAGTCAATTTCAATTTTACACTATATTCGCCCATAAATATATACGGTCAATATAGTCAACTTTACAGTATATTCTGTGAAGCACTTTGGGACGTTGATAAGATGTGGGAAGCGCTCTATCAAATGCAAGGATTATTATTATTATTATAATATATATTCTGTGAAGTGCTTTGAGACTCCTAGAAGACGCGAAAAGCGTTCTATCAATGCGAGGATTATTCTGATTACATTCAGATGAATCATTAAACCGAGTTTCCAACTTAACTATCCTCCCCCCCCGGAGACGATTGGGAAAGCAACAAGGAATTTCTCCCTGAGTCCTGGCCAACAAAGCCAACAGATGAATTAGTCATTATGCCGGTTCCTGTTACTTCCATGTGCATAAATCGACTGCCGCGTCTCTGTACGAGAGCGACAACTTGCAGCTATTACAGCGTCCTTCCTGCTGGGCCGAGCGCTTGGCAGCGACGGAGCTGGACTCCGAGCTGAGGGGAAGTGGTATAAAGATAGCACTCGAGGCATTTCAATGTTATACGCGCTGGATCGACGTAAGTGACTATTCACGGTCCTCGGAGAGACGAGCTGATTGATCGGGGGACAGAGTCAGACCATGGCGAGCGTTCACCGAGCGCAACAAGGGCAGAGGGGAGCGGAGGGCAGTAGCATTTCAACTCATCAATCAACCATTTCTAACGGGGCGTATATAGAGCCCTGAACGCATTGATAAAGCGATTGTATTTAGACAGGAAGCCACTCCTCGGGTGTTTTTGTCACCACATCACCAAAATCAGACAGTCAGTCAGATAGCTACTGTCTATATTGGCTCTGGCAGATGTTAATCTCTGGTGTTTCTAACTTCATGTGTCTGCCACGCACAATTTCTGCATCAGTGGTGCGACTCATTAAATGAAACGAGCCGACGCGCATATCAATTGGATGGAGCGTTAGACGGAAAACTGACTCTACACAGTCAACAAATGAACCACTAACACTGACTTTGTGTCGATAAGTCCCCATTTTGTACAATGAATGAACAGCGCCATTGAGTCCGTCAAGGTCATTATTCTTTGATAATAATAGTAATAAATCTTAATCCTTCCATTTGATCTAGCGCGATACCTGTCTTCTAGATGTCTCAAAGCGCTTCACAGAATGTACTATGAAATGTGAATTGACTGTATATTTTGTGGGCGAACCTGGCAACTGGGTCCCACAAACAGTCGTGGATTGAGTGACCAAATTACTATTATTTTTTTTCTTTGAAGGGATTGTTATCCCCGCAAAAAATTAATCCGCCAATCAACTAACAACTGGGTTCCTACATACTGCAAGGTGAACAGAGGCATGTGGCGTAAGGAAACTTGCCTAGAGTTTTGCACTGCCGGGAATCGAACCCAGATCCTCTCGCTTGCGAAGTATGTGCTCTAACCTCTGTTATAGGACTCCCGCACAGTGTCTGTTATCGTTGCTTCCCTCATTGGCAATCTATTCCATTTTGGGCTGTGGCCCAGGCCTACAAAGATAGGTCTGAAATTCCACCCAGTTTTAGCCCTGGGTGAGATAGTTTGATCGCAAAGTTTACAATTGGCAGGATTTGGGAAAATCCTTCATTTAGAAGCTGGCTTTCCGCAGCACAGTGGTTAAAGAAACATTAGCTTCCAAATTAAAACAGAATATATATACGTTCATATTTTTTAATTCATGAACGAAAAATGTGCTTGTCTGTGAGGTGAGACATCAACCAGCTCCAGTTTTTGTCTCCAAACCTCTACACTAGGTAGGTAGAAACACTTTGTCATATACTTTGAGAATCCAAAGTTTCTCCCACAAATATAGTCAATTTTCCTACTTTCCCCCCCCCCACCACAAGCTTCTGCCCCCACTCCCCAATCTGGTCTCAACCTTGGGACGTTGTTGTATTCTGTAAGCGCTTTGAGATGTCGATAAGACGTGGAAAGCGCTATATAAAGGTAAGGATTATTATTATTATAATCCCATAGTGCAGTACTGCAGTTAGCGCGCTCGCCTTGCAAGCAAGCCATAAAATTCAATGATTGTAAGAGGATCCGATTTCTGGCTGGGGTGGAAACCTTAAATCAAGTTTCCTTACTCCACATGCCTCTGTTTATCGAGCAGTAACTAGGAACCCAGTTTGGTGGCTTTCAAGGACTAAATATCCCTCCATCACTCATAGGTATGGTATCATGTGATCTCAGCACCTTGGAATGTCCTCCCAACGTCAAAGGCGCTATACAAATGTAATTGTGGGGCTAATTCCACAGCAGCTCAGTGATTAGAGCACTCGTCTTACAAGCGAGAGACCTGGGTTCAATTCCAGACAGTTAGGGCGAAACCGTGGTCAAGTTTCCACACACCTGGTGATAATCGCTCAAAAACAAAACAATAATAAATTAGTCCTTTCGTTCCGTAACTGTTTGTGGGGACGCTGCTGTGCGCAATTGGCTGACACCTTTCACCCACCTATGTGTATTCAATTCACTTTACAGTGTATTCTGTGAAGCGCTTGGAGACGGCTAGAGGTCGTGAAAAGTGCTATATCAAATGCAAGGATTATTAGTATTTAATAATTGTGTAATCAGCTGCCACGTTTCACACTGTCAGTAAGAGGCTTTGAAACGCAAGTTTTTCCTCCAGGATCTTAATGGAATCAAAGAGGAACTGTAGCGAAGAGATCGCCATTCAATTTGCCTCGAGCAAACTATTGCATTCCTTTTCATGTTAGTTGTTTTGTAGCGTTCCATCTCTGCGCAGTCTTATTCAGTTTGAACGAAACGGACGTGAAATAGCTGTCCATTCGGTTTGTATACAATACACTGCGGAGCGGACTCATTCGATGTTCACACTGAGCAATTCTACACTCTGTGATTTCCAGGGCAAATGGACTTTCCACAAGATTCGATCGTTCATTGTACACTACCTCACTCTTAGTTTCTCTGTGCCCGAGCCCATCAACTGAGACATGGTAACTAACCACAATGCTCAGTGAAGTCTATATTTCTCCGCTTTCCTCCAGGCTAGGCCGCTCCATCACCACCCAAGTTGGGTGGAGCTCCTGTAGCTCAGTGGTTAGAGCACTCGCCTTACAAACGTGAGACCAGTGTTCGTATCCAGGCAAGTCAGGGCCAAACCTTGGGCAAGTTTCCTTACTCCACACACACACACACCTGATAATAATCCATCCCCAAAAAAACCACAATAATAAAATTTGGTCATTTCAATCCACGACTGTTTGTGGGGACGCTGCTGTGCACAATTGGCTGCCGCGTTTCGCCCACAAATATACAGTCAACTCACTTTACAGTATATTCTGTGAAGCGCTTTGAGACGTCGATAAGATGTGAAAAGCGCTATATTTATTATTGTGTTTTTTTGGACGGATTATTATTAGGTGTGTGGAGTAAGGAAACTTGCCCAAAGTTTCGTCCTGATCTGCTTGGATTCGAACACAGGTCTCACGCTTGTACGGCGAGCGCTCTAACCACTGAGCTACAGGAGCTCCACTGCTTTTCACTGGATTGACACTCTACTGTGTATCAGAGGTCAGTCAGCAGAGAATTATCTTTCACTTCAATTGATGTCGTTCTCAGTTTCAGCTTCTCTGTGACTTTGTGAGCTGCTTGTGCACTAAGCTGTTAACAATAGCGCCTGTAACTTGCTTCGGGCAACTGACAATTCTGCTCAGACTTAAGAGAAATATACATGTTCCTTCAAAAGAGATGCGTTCACTCGACCCACGACACTGCTGCCAATTCACTTGACAGTATATCCTGTGAAGCGCTTTAAGGCGTCTCGAAGGTGTGATGAGGCGCTATATTATGACACGCTTCTGCTGCCAACAGCAACCGCTGTACTACAAACGCACAGATATACACGGGGGAGAGAAGAGAACTGAAGCGTACGGGAGGAAGTAAAGCTTGAGCAGAGACTTAAATATAGGCACGGACAGGTTGCGTTCAATGGCCTGGTTCCGTTGTGCTGCAGGGTTCACTGAATACACCATTCGCTGCAACCTTTTATCAGCTTCACTTTTCGTATGGTCTCTCCTTCTAAGCTTTCGGTTGCGACTTGCAGCTCCCAGCTGTCCTCCAAACATCTAAAGCTATTTGAGCAGAGATGTCTTGGATATCAAGGCTCATTTTTGTCATGTCCCCCCCCCACCCCCCGCCATGGCTTGGGAAGCTAGGGCCAATTTTAGCTCACTTACCACTGGGACAGTGCTCATCAGCTCACTGCGGCTGTACCAACCTGATCCCTTGTCCACTCAGCCATGCACCCACACCAATCGCATTCAATAAAGTGAAAGTCCCACAAAGTCAAAAGTGAATAGAAATATACACACACACAGGGGTAAGTCATTCAGTCCCTCGAGCCAGTTCTATTCTATTAGATCGTGGCTGCGCTGTACCTCATTGATCAATTTTATTTGGGGAATTGCTTTCAACAGCCGCAGATCAAACCCAACACAAATCAGCACAAGAGACAGTTCACAATGAAACTGGCTGCTTCTTTTCCAATAAATATATGGGGAGCTTCACACAATACACTGTAAAGTAGATTGACTGTTTTGTGGGCGAGACGCACGAAACATCAGTGTTTGTACCAAAGTATCAATTTTAACAGTCACTAACTAGCGACTACTTGTATTATCATCTGGGTACCGCAGGCGTTTTCTCTCTCTGGGCTGCGATCACCCCCCACCCACTCCATCACAGATAACAACAACAACAACATGACATTTATCGAGCGCCTTTCACTTCGAGAGGACATCCCAAGGCACTGAACAGTCAGGTCGGGACCAGAGCAAGGGAGAGGGGCATCGTGGTGGGGGGAGGGGGGGGAGAGAGAGAGGGAGAGAGTTAGGAGGGAAGGAAAGGGAAAGAGTTGGGAGGGCAGCAGAGGTCGAAGAAGTGGGTCTTGAGACCCGGGAGGTTCATAGTGGGACAGCAGGTCAGAGAGGTAGGGGGATGCAAGGCTGTGAAGGGCCTTGAAGGAGAGGATGAGGATCTTGGAATTCGATCCTCTGGGGGATGAGGAGCCAATGGAGGCGGGCAAGGGTGGGAGTGACGTGGTCGTGGAGATTGGTGCGGGAGAGGACACGAGCTGCAGAATTCTGGATGATCTGCAGCTTGTGAAGAGAAGACCTGGGCAGGAGTTTGCATAGTTGAGCCTTGATGTGACGAATGTGTGGACAAGGGTTTCGGCAGTCTGAGGGATGAGGCAGTGTCACCTTGCATCATTAATAAGAGTCTTAAATCCACCATCCTCAGTCTACCCCATTTTCTTCTTTGTCTTCCTTGCCCCCCCTTCTGTTAATCTTTAAAAGCAACATGCCCCAGTTCTAATGAAGGGTCCTCTCTCCATAGATACTGCCTGAGCCACCCAGTGAGTGTTCCCAGCCACTAGCTTTTGTTTCAGATTTCCAGTATCTGCAGGATTTTTGCCTTTTGTTCATTATACTGTACATACATGTTTTGTGACTTCCATCAGGTTAAATGTAATGTGAGGTACAAGTATGTGATCTGTGACATTAATAATAATAATCCTTGCATTTGATATAGCACTTTTCACATCTTATCAACGTCTCAAAGCGTTTCACACAATATATTGTAAAGTGAATTGACTGTATATTTTGTGGGCGAAACACGGCAGCCAATTGCGCACAGCAGCATCCCCACAAAGTTGTGGATTGAAATGACCAATTTTATTATTGTTTTTTTTGGACGGATTATTATTAGGTGTGTGTGTGTGTGGAGTAAGGAAACTTGCCCAAGGTTTTGCACTGACCTGTCTAGATTCAAACACTGGTCTCACGCTTGTAAGGCGAGCGCTCTAAACACTGAGCTACAGGAGCTCCACATCTTCTACAGATAACTCTATTGCTTGCAAACTGCAGAAGCAAGCTTGAGCTGTTTTGAGAACAGTTTGCTTTGAGTTTGTGACTCCAACCATGAATTAAGATTGAGCAAATTTCTTTAAAGGCAGCGTACTCAGGAATGGCTAGTAAATCAACATTACTTGTGCAATAAATTTGGAGCAAGTGGTGGTGCGGAGGAAGAAAAACAAGGCGACAAAGTATCCATCACAGGAATAGCCAGACTAACACTGCAAGTCTGCCTATCACTTCCAACACGAGACGGCAGCCCTTTTCCTGCAGTTACACATAACATTGGCTTTACATCAAACCAATTTCTAATCCCAGTCTTTCCCACAGGGGATGAGATTGCGCAACTGGGAAGTGAGTACGGCTATTAAGCAATTCCTGTCATGAATCAAAGGTAGATAAGTTACAGCGCAAGACTCGGCATTGCTTTCCAAAGGATTAGCTGCTTTAAGTGTCAACATGCAGTTATCCGACCATCAATCGTCACATCGAACAGCATTAATTGAAGCACCTGAAATGGATAGACACTTGGAAAGCAGGGTATTGAGTTATCTGGACAAGGCAGGAATACAAGACTCCAGGTGAGAGCTGCAGATTAACATAATGTGTGTATTGTTGGACGTGGAGACATGTAGCATAGTGGTCAACTCGTAAACCAGAGCTCCAGGCCAGATTCCTGGGCAAGTTTACCTTGAAGGAGGAACCCAGTGGGTAGTCAATCGGCAGATCGCTTTCCAGAGGGGTATCATAATCCCTCAAAAAATGCAAACTCGATCCAAACTAAACAGTAGCTGTACGTGGGTATTTACCAACAGATGTTTTCTGGTCAAGAGAAGTATCACCCAGCAATTTGTTGCTGAAATGTAAAGTCATGTGAGTGATGTGGCTCTCATCAGTTTACAAAATCAACCCAACAGCCAAGAGAAAGTTAAGTTAATGGTCTTTTATTGGAAAAAAAAGACTAGCATTTACAACTTGGAATGGACATATTTGTAATTTTGCTCAACAGCCATGTCGTCATTGTGCTGAAGTCCTATGTAGATATATACTCTGACGGCTCCAAGTTATGGTACAGAACAGAAGAGACATGAGAGTCCAAGACGCTCCCTTATCATAAGTAACTTTTAAAAATTCAGTGAACGGCTACTGCCTGACATCCGTTTCACAATAGTGCAATGCAGACAAGTTAACCAAGTTTATACAGACATGCCATCCATTCGTTTTTTTATTTATCTATTTATTAAGATCTTCAAACCTGGTAATTTGTGAGCACACGGTTAAGTATGAAAACAATTCCACTCCAGAGACTGTCGTGTAATTACAACCTTCTAAGCAACGGTGGTTTGTTTTTTCGCTTGCCAAGGCATTCAAAAAAAATCAACCCAATCAACTTCAGAACAATCATCCCCATTACAATATACAAACTGGAAAAAACTAAACTATTCCCACAAAGAACATAAAGTGGAATCAACAGAGCCAGGCTGTGCTCAACTGTCAAGCTGCATGCATGAAAAACTGGCCAGCCCAAACAGTGTATTAATTAGCATGGAACTTCATAGAGTCCAAGTGCTTGTTTGTTTTGAAGGTAGTACAAGTTTGACTGATGCATGGCTTGAAGATCTCTGGGGACAGGACCACTTATCATTACATGCAGAGTTTGTGGACAGATTTTTTTGTTTTCTTTGACATTCAGTAACTTTTTGCTATACAGGAACAGAATGAATAAATGAACATTTCGCAAGAGGTAAGTAAAAGATTTCAACTGTTTTTTCTCTAGGAAGGGGGAAAGGTAATGAACGTCTTCATTTTGCAGTCATCATCTGTACGAATTCTGTGTGGGGGGGAAAAACAAAAAGGATTTTTAGGATCAACACTAAACTCAATACCGAGGCAGCTTTTGAAAAACATGAATTTCATTACACTTTGCTTCCTACTTCCCCATTTTCTGGTCATGCCTGAAAAACTTCTTCTTCAATTGTGCCTACTGGTCACCCCTCCCCCTCCACCCACACGTCATGCTCAGTCACTGTGAAGCTGTTGAGGTGCGTTATACAAGTGTAAGTTGTTGTTGATACAGGTCACCACAGACTACAATTACAATTAAGCAGTCAAAATGATTAGCAATAGATTTCTATTTTAGGGGCAAAATGACCTACTTTCTAACATCTTATTAAAACATTCATATAGTTTCTGCTGGAAGCAGAAAGCTGATGATTTATGCAGTTATTGCAGATTTGAATGGTAAGCGAGTAGGAGGGAGAAGAGATAAGCATGTTATGTATGGAATGCTGGAACAATGATGAGACATTATGAATGTACTTTTATGGTAAACAAGAGAACAAAACCAGAGACTGTTCATCAAAAGATACACAGCCACCTCTACCCATGTAGAACTATCTAATGTGTGACCGATCATGTAAGCAAATGCAAAGGACAAGAAAACAAGGCAGTTCTGCATAGCTACATATGGCAATGCTGCATGTACAAATATGCAGTCTGGGAATTATTAGCTACCAGCAAGGTAGGCAGCAGCCCTTGAACCCACGCCAACTGTACCTCCAACAATTTTAATCAGCGAACGGCAAAAGCACCACTGAGAAAGATAACAAAATGCCTCTTTCCTGAACCAGCAGCAAACAATCAAGTGCCATTTATACTGTAGTGGCAGTGAATTTGGATGATCACACCACGTTGGAATTGCTAATATGAACACTTTAACAGAAGCAAGGGAATAATGGATTAATTGTTAAATCACTACTTGCATAAATCTTTCTCCCACTTATACTGACTGCTGGAATTCAACAATGTTGCAGGGGTATCAGTAATGGAGCTCTCCTGTGGGTTGCTACAGCGGCTGATGAGCTGTGGGTGGAGGTATCAAACTCACACCCACTCACTTTCCAGTAGGTGATCCTGGACAGTGATCAGGAACAAAAATCGTTGCCGGCTAATTCTTTCCTACCTCAATACACACAGCAGCCAACTACATCCCTACCACTATTTAGTCCAACACTTAAACCTAGGCTTTCCTTTATCTCATCTGCAGGAAATATTGCTGTGTTGGTAGAATTGGGGACTTTAAGCTGATCAGGGCAAGCGATCCTTATACCATCAAGCCTATAAATCACATTTACCTTTGCTCCTCTTGAGAGTGCCACACACAGGCCAACAGTGCAGTCCACGGGCACAGCCCAGGATCAGAGTCTTTATTATGGTTTTTATCACCCGCGACACTCAGGTGGGCCACCTGGAATGTTTCTTATTCGCCCTTTTATTTCGAATGTATTTTGGACAACTTTAAACACACAAATAAATAACTCTCCTACAGATCAGAACTGAAACTGCAATAAGCTGCCAATCTTTGTGGATGTTGCACACACACAATGTGTGTGCATGTGTTTTTTATGTGTGTGTGTGTTCCAGACATCTAAAGCCAAACAAAACCAGTGCGGAAATGCATAGATCTATCTCGCAGTTTTTATTTCATTCTCAAAGTTGTTGGCTCTCACTCTAAGCAAACCTGCTGCTGTAAAGACCTATATTTGTAATCTTATAGTTTCTAAGACGAAACACAAAATACTACAGATGCTGCAAATCTGAAACAAAACCAGAAGTTGCTGGGAAAACTCAGCAGGTCAGGCAGCGTCCACGGAGAAAGGAAAGTGAGTCAACGTTTCGGGTTCACGACCCTTCGTCAGAACTTTCTAAGACGAGTTCACCCTGGGACCTTCTGGCCACATGACGTGCCAGCTTGGTGAACCAGCTCAATTCCTGCCCTATGCAATCGTTTGATCTCAGATGGAGAAGTAGAACACATTGGCTTCAATTTATGAGGCAAAATATATTCCTGCTCTCAATTCCAATCCAACTGGAATATGGACAGAAATACACAAAGACCCACTTAGGAATGGCCAATAGGTCATTGCCTACGGGGAAGTCCTGTTATAACTCAGCTATTGCGATCCATAAAATCTCACCCAGTGCTATCATGGGGCTCAATCATTTCTCAGTTCTTCTAAATTCACTGCAAAGGGTTGCATAACTGTAAATCTGCAAAATAACTAAATCTCAGGCCAAGTCTCCCTCACACCTGGGCACCGCACAGTTCAAGGCAATACGATGAACCAGAATTTGGCTGTTTTAACTGTGTGGAAGCTAAAATGGACAAGCTCCAAGGGATTAGGTCACCAGTAACACCACTTCTGCATTCTGAACATATGGCAAGGCGACTGACCACCTGATCTGGAAGCTGGCCATTTGGGCTTCCCATACCAACTGGTCTTTCATTATATTTGTACATGTGATGAAACAGGACACGCATTTCAGATATTTTGTGCAATTCACGGTGCAACCCACAATTTAATGAAATGCTTTACCTTCCGCTTATATCCAACCAGTGTAAAATCAAGGTCTGTGGGGAAAGCCTATAATAGGATGTGGTCAATGTAATAGAGAGTTTTATCCGAGTGTCAGCTACTATACATCGTTCATTGGGAGAATGTTTAGTCCCCTGTAGCTCAGGGATAGAAGGCGATTTATGCACTAGATTTGATAATTCCATCAACCTCAGGAAGCAATCTTGCACTGGAGATAACTATTCTGTAGAAACATTAAAATCACTTGAACCAGTGCCAATAATCAGCTGTATATTGTGGCTGAAAATCAGCAATCAAATATTTGACAAGCCAATATTTTACATTTTACTATTATGGGGGAATGTCAATTGTTATACATCCCTTCATCCTAGCCACTAGTTTACGCCTGCCAGATTCAGATGGCAGGACTGCAGAGGAAACCACTCACCTTCATAGTTGACTTGGCCATCTCCATCAATATCTGCTTCTCTAATCATTTCATCTACTTCTTCGTCTGTCAATTTCTCCCCTAGGTTTGTCATAACGTGACGCAGCTCTGCTGCACTGATGTAGCCATTACCATCCTGTAAACAGTTTATAAAAAAAACTTATCAAATTAGCCTCATAAGATTGGAAAATTGCATTTCCGCACATAATAATCCTTGCATTTGAAATAGCGCTTTTCACATCTTATCAATGTCCCAAAGCGCTTCACAGAATATACTGTAGTGAATTGATTATATACTTGTCGGTGAATCGCATGCTAAGAATGTGAGCTAATCTCCAAGCCTCTAACCCGCTAAAGCATTGGGACACTACACTGTGTGAGGAACGCTATATAAATGCAAGTTGTTGTTTTTGAGGTGGTATTGATGCAATACAAATTTACATTCCTAGCACCTTTCATGTAGGGAGTATGTTATGTCAAGCAAGGTTCTGGGTAATATCACCAGTTTCATGCAAATGAAGTCTGGCAAGCATTTTAGCATGATCCCAGATCAGAAATACTAGGTGATCTGCTGGACATATCAGTCTGTCATTATTGCTGTGCAGTAGCTGTCATTAAATTGTTGTGCTTGAGTCACATCTAGATAATTCAATCAAGATCTTAAAGATTAAAAGGCCCTCCTCTAAATGGGCATTTATAAAGATTAATATTCCACCTAAGTCAATAGGTGTCCTTTGCTCCAGTCCAAAGCAACCAGACCTGCTTAATAAGCTAGGTTACCTGTTATGAATCACCCGGGGAGAAGGTAGGCAACTAACGCACAAGGTAAAAAGATGAATTGCAGCTTTGCAATATTATTATTGAGGGTATAAACTGCATGAGTATCCTCAAAATAATTCCTTTCTAACAAGGCAACCAAACATGGGACGCCCTCTCAACATGAAAGGCAATATATAAATGTATGTTTTGATTGATTGATTGCATTTTCCATTAATGCTTTTGGAATAATAATTTTTCTAAACAAATAGTAGTCAATTCATCCACCAAATATAGTAGTCAATTCACTTTACAATATATTCTGTGAAGCACTTTGCGACATCTTGAAGGCGTGATAAAACTATAAAATGCCAGGATTGCATCAACCAGATTAACTGAAGTCTTTGCTTTAACCAAATGAATTGGAAAAGCTTCATCAGGTTTAAGCAAACAGGGCATGGGTGGGGGGGGGGGGGGGAAAGAGTAGATAAATTGCACCAGTTTGACTTCAGTAAAAATTTGCAACTACAATGTCCTCTGGGGTCCCAATTTCAGGCAAGTCATGGAGGGAATTCATGCATCAGCTGATTACAACCGACAGTGGGGGCCAGGTCACAAAAGCGGAACATTTCCAGGTATAACTGGTGCACAGGTTTAAGGGAGTAGAGGAACAATATTCTTAAAATTGCTGCACTGGGAATTGTTCCTTTTGAGAACGTTTATCCCAGATATACCACAGACTAAAAATATTCTTGCGTTTCGCTCCTGGACTTTCTCAAGTCTCTGAACGGGTGATGACTCGTGGGTGAAAGTGAAAAGTACAGTGAAAGACGCTTGCACCAAAATTTGCATTTCAGAACAGGAATGGCAATACTCGTTCATCCAGTGTATGAAGCTGAAACCAACAACAGGAATCCAAAAGCAATTTTATCACAGCCATCGAATATTTCTCATACCTTGTCAAATACACGGAACGCCTCACGAATTTCTTCCTCACTGTCTGTATCTTTCATTTTCCTGGCCATCATGGTCAAGAACTCAGGAAAGTCAATAGTTCCATTACCTAAAAGAGCAAATGAGATTTTAATAAGAGACCACTTTTGTGGGTATGTGCTTGTGCTGTGAGTGTGTGCTTGTGTTGGTTGCCAGTTAATTTTCTACCAACGCAATCTTTCATGGAATTCAATACCTCTTAAAATAGTTGATTGTATTGCATTTGTTTTCTGATAGAATATATGCAACCCTGCAGTGTACAATTGTAGAAAGATCTAAATGTTAGTTCACATTTACAAATTAAAGCTACCCATTTTCCATGTTAGATTGTGACCCCTATATAAAATTTTCATCTGACCTAATTAAACCATATAATCAAATCTCATTAAATCAGAAATAGATTCTTTAGAAATTATCCAGAGATTTATTATGAACGGGTTCACGAGAATCAGGCAATTATATTCTTTTAATAGATTTTACTGTGCTCCTTTTAATTGCACCATGCAGTACAATTCTACCTTACCTAACTTGTCTTTTAGTTCAGGTTTTCACTTGGTTTAGGTTGCATCAAAACAACTTAAATCAGCTAGGTAATAAGCTGCAAGTGGTTATTTATAAAGTTTAGAATTTGTTTGTTATCCCCTTCAATTTTCTACCATGTGCCGGTTGCTCAAGGACCTATCAAGTGAGATACAAACTGATAATCTCCAGAGATTGTCTTGGAACCCCCATCAAAGCACAGAATAAACCTGTATCCTGTCAGCCAAAGTATTAGAGTGCTAACACATTGCCAACGGTCTAACTCTTGCTTTCTGTAGAATATGTAAGACTTTTAAAGCAACAGACACTTGTGTCTGATGGGTACATTTTAGTAGGCCATCACTAACAGATAATGTTAACTTTATTTTTTACATGTATAGCTGCACTGCCGTTTCTCAAACAGCCTCCAGATCCTACCACAAGGAAACCGTCTCCATTCACCTATCCTTCACTCACGGTGGAAGTCACCATAAATGTATATTTGTATTCAATACTGTATTCATTCCTAGTGCAAATCCCGTCAGTCTTTAACAACCCAGGTCATGCTGGCCAAACTGGACTCCATTAAATTAATTTCCAAAGTAAAATCAAGCAATCTGAACCAGTAAAACAAGGTAGATTGTGCCCACTACATCTAAGCTGGTTTGGTTTTTGGACTGATCCACTCAGCAGAACACAAAGTACATGCAGCAGTCAGACTTATTGTTGCAGATTTAGAATTTCACAGTGATACTGGGAAGTCTGCACTCAATATGCATTAGTGTTGACCAATATACTGTACAACACTTGGTTTTAATTCAACTGTAAAAGTAGTGACATTCAATGTAATTACTCATCATTAAAAAAATGGAATTCAGAAATGCACCCTTAAAGAAATTTGAGTAGATATTGATTAGTTAACTTTTGATGAATCAAGTTTGTGCATCCAGATGACAAGTCACTGACTTTGGGTTCAGTGCATTTAGTTTAGATTTGCACAATTTTGCCTCTCAAACAGGTATGCCTAAATTCCAACACAACAAAGAACTCTTATAGAACATGAATCAACCACTTAGCATACACACTGGTGTTTTCACCTTGGCTTCAGTAGCTGAAAGCAATCAAGAGATGGACCACCGAACACGGAGGTAAAGTTTCACTAGGACGTGTAGATGGCCTCATTTAATTTGGTTCCCAGCGGCATGGTTGCAAGCTACACAAAGCTTAGTGCATGAAAATCCCTACTCAACTTTTCATGCATTCTATTTAAAAAAAAGAAACTTCACACCCAAGTTAAGATCCACTGAATTTGGAATAAAATAGTTTAATTCCTCAAGCAAGTTTTCAAGGTTTGATGTTGGCAAGAAGTCTGCTATTGTGCTGTTCCGATAATACTGAGTGAGTGCCAAACACTAACCACTATTCAACAATCCACTTAGTTTGACATAACCCAGTGGCTGGGCTACTAATTCCCATTTCACCACATACACCTTTGTTCAATCAGAACATGAAGCCTCGGACTCAGCTCAATTTTAAGGTCTTGTACATACTTCTAGATCTTTTAGCCTCACCCTAACAGAAGTACATACTACCTTTCCTTTGAGACTACTATAATATAATTATAATTAATCACGCATCAAAATTAAGCTCCACACCATTATGCAGCCTTTTACTTTACTTGATAATCTTTGCAAAATGCTGTCAAACTGTCTCAAGTATATCATGTTAACTGGGAAGCACCTTCCCATAATGATGCAATCTTCATCCTTACATTGAAGCCCACATCCTCCATTCTTCCAAATGAGTAACAACTCTGCTGACATTCCCGTTTAACCACCATTCCTGTCCTTGAACTCTTCCAAACCCATAGGCATTATTTCCAGTTTCACTGCCTCAAGGAAAGAACTTTTGAACCACGCCCTTGCTCAACATATTTCCACGCTTGACGTCTACCGTGACATTGTCAAAATATATTAATATGAACTGCTGCAACAGGGAGAACAGGATCTTCGCTTAGCATAACAATGGAAAGCTTTGGGAACACAATTCTTTGTATTGAAAACATTCCGAGTATAGTTCCAATAGTTTGAGGCAGTGCTCCATTTCTGTATAAGGGACAGATCATTAACCAGCAGGGTATCTATTAAACAAGTCAAGCCCAACCCATCCCTGACTGGGTGGCCCCTCCCTCAATCAGTAAGTTAGTTATTCATGAGTAGCAGGGCTACAATTTATCCAAACAAGTTTCAATCAGCTTATACATAGATCTGGAATTTAAAGAATCACTCGAATGCTTGTGACATTTTCCACTGGTTTTCAGATATCTAAGAAAATTAATATGAATTGAAGTCTTCAGTATTTTGGATGACATACTGGTTTCGGCAATGTACTCAAATCAAAGACTGTACAATTGACATCTATCCTGGAGGTAAAATTCAATGGCATGCTAAACAAGGTTTGTACTGAAATTCTTGTTCCCCCTTTTTTAAAACATCCACACTAAAGCTTTCCAATGAAAATTACACATAAACCAGTCAGCTCCTCAGTTAATTTTGGTTACCTCCTATGAAAGTTACCCCCATCTCACCAGTCTGGTTACACACAGCATTCACCTTGGCAATTTACCTCAGATTTGTTTCCAAAGCTTATACCAAATTGTTGCTTTAAATTTTTTGAAACAAAGCACATAAATGAGAATATCTGATCTAAAATAAAAGTAATGCATTGAATTCACTTTGCTGAAGCTATTTTGAGACAATCACCAGTCATTTCAAATTTGTTTGTCCTCAAAGTACAAGACCATAACACCGATAACAGTGAGTTGAAATCTTAATGACCCACCTAACTGTAGCAGATAAAGGGTGTTCTAATATAATGATTAATGGCACTATTTCATTAGCATTTTTAAAAAAAACGGCACTGAAACCACAAGTCGCTATATTCTTTTCATGCAAGACAACTCAAGTTGTGTTCTGATACAAACAGTCACACCTAGTAACCGATAAAGTAAGATACTATTTACTGTGGGAAAGAACTATCCCTCTGAGTAATAGAAGCCCAAAAGGTTAAGTATCAAAAATGTCATGCACAGCTGCCAAATAATAAACAAACAGGCCTTATGAATTATTTTTCACTCATGTGAAAGAGCATTCCACCAGGCAGGGTCATTGGCTCTCATTCCCACAGAATAACTCAATATTCCAAGAAAGTTTACTAGATGGCAATGGCTTACTTTTTATCCATTCTATGCAATTAAAAACTACTCGAGGCTTAACTGTATTTCACGTGTAGGAATAAGCAATCATCCTTTCTGATCATCGTCATCCATAAACAAGTTATTCGGATAGCATTTAAAATACCTAAGAGCTCAACACTTCTTCAATGCCCTTCTTGTCTTCTAATTTCCCACCTGCAAAACTGCATTTAAATTAAGTGCATAAACACACAAAACTAACCATGGTATATAGGCACTGTATTTGATATGACTCAAACATTAATGCAAGCAAAAGCATTAGCAATACTAAAGTGAACCCAATACTTTGGTCACATCAGTTGTACTTGTGAAATACTCAATGGTTGAGACTTACCATCAGCATCAACTTCATTTATCATATCCTGTAACTCTGCCTCAGTTGGATTCTGTCCCAAAGATCTCATGACAGTCCCCAGCTCTTTCGTTGTGATGGTACCATCACCATCTTTATCAAAGAGGGAGAATGCCTCTTTGAATTCTGAAAAGGAGGTTTAAAAAAAAATTAAGTCAATGGGCACATGGAATATTTGGGCATTTAAAGAGATTAAAAGGCCAAGTCTCTACTCCACACAAAATTATTGGCATAGCAAAGTATTGAACATTTTAGGAGTATCTATTTTTAGACATTGGGATACATAATCAAACAAGATGAAAGAATTGCAAGCTACAAAACTGTGTGATAGTGGTCTTGGAAGAACCAGGAAAGTAGAAGGAGCTCAATTTCCAAAGAAAAATCTTCTTTCAATCCTTTTATACAGTAGATGCCATAATGTCATAAGCATTCTGCAGAACAAAAAGTAACTCCACTAAGCTCACACTGAAGTGGCTGTAAAACAAACTTTGCTCTACATAAATTCAGTGAGATTGGCAAAGTTGACATTATGGTCAGAATACTGATATTGGTATATAAAATCTACACGATCAAATCTAGACAGTCTCAGTAGGATTGGCTGCATGATTGCTATGCAACCTAAAGACATCAGTATGCACAGGTCCATAATAGCTGGTCGTATAGTAAACCCAAGAATGGATGCCATTTAAATGCTTGAAGAAACCAGGTCTTGGAGCAGCTTTCCATTGTGTACAAATAATCAGTTATAATCGTTGCATTTAATACAGCGTCTTATCACGTCATTGAGACGTCTCAAAGGACTTCACTGTGATTTCCTACAAAAAGCCATGGGGTGAGTGACCACGGTTATTTGGGAGATTTTTGGTCAGGACACCGTGAAAAATTCCCTTCTCTTTTCAATACAGACAGACCTCAGTTTAATGTCTCATCCAAAGGATAGCACCTCAATCCTGCTCCCCCACCCACCCAAGTTTAAGAGTATGTAATTCCAATAAAGAAAAAAAAACTTGGGTATATTCCATGTTTAAGCACCTTCATTCAGTGCTCAGGAACACCAACGCACAATAATATCCCTCAATTCATAACTAAATGTTTGGACCACATTCAAAGGAAATCCACTTCTTCCAAGCCACTTCAGATAAAGCAGAGGTATTCACCCAATTCATGATAAGAAATTGTGAATCCCCAGGTAATATACGATGCCCGATGGAAAATAATCATTAAGGACAATATCACTTTTCACTAATGATATATGCTTGATTGTCTTAATGAAGCATTAAGAATTCATCTTGCCATTTCATTGAGTTTACATGGAAGCCAAGTGTAGGAAAAAAAAGGAATTTATGAGCCACATCAAATACAACAGTGAAGATAAATAATCTTTTAACACTATCAAAATGTCTCAGAGCACTTCACAGGCAAGTGCAATCAAATGTCGTGACTTTATGGGCAAGCACAGCATATAATCATGAAATATGTGAGCAATATATCTGGTATATTATTCAAATAATGCCATATTTCATCCAAAGACTACACCAGCAACCTCCCCACAGCAGAGATTGCATGACAAGCACACAAATGGAACACAATTGGCTAACAGAACCAGATGCTTAAGACTAGAAATTACCAATCATTAACATTAGCAGTATTACTTTCTTGGGCTAGCTGGACACCTTCATAATCCAATATCACCAAGGCAGCACAATATGTAGTAGTGGAAACCAATACAGTGTAACAAATCAGATAGGAATGAAAATGCAGCCTTCAACTAGCTAGAAATAAAATGTGGTTAAACACTGTGTGCTGAAGGTATTTGCTTAGCTTGAATATCTAATCAAATTCCTTGTCAACGATTTACCAGATCACAAGTATACTAATAAGGAAAGGATGACATCAAGGCTCTATGATGAGCAGAGAGGCAGGCATCAATGACCCACACAATTGAAAGCACCTGGTTTGGGCCATCTCAAGTCCCAAAAGTACCAGTTGTTTCTAAATTTCCCTCAAGTTCCAAAGGGACATTCAGTACTCACAGCCAAACAACAATGAACCAAAACAAAAGGTTGCTACAAAATTAACTGCTCTGACAAAGTATTTGGGAGAATATCTGCCAACTATAGCAGACCAATAACTGCCACAGTGTGCACAAAGACCAAAGGAACTCATTGGGCTGAATTTAGCTAATCTCCAGTCATGCACTGGAAAGTGCCCATAAGGTGATTTTCTCCCCCCCCCCCCCCCCCCCCAGTGAAAAAACATCTTCCTATATGATCAGTATTCAAGGTCAGGAAAACAGCCACAAGCACCTAACCGCTCTGGTTCTCTGGAGCCCCAACACCATACATGTCCATAATAGTTGAATTTCTAGCTACTGCTCTAAATAAACTGAGTAGACAAAAATTTGAATACCAGCCCAATAATCCCATTTGACAGCATGCAGATTCCAGAAATAAAAGATTTGCGCCTAACAATAACAAATCACACTTGTATATTGCCCTTCATGTCGGAAAGACATTCCCTAAATTCACCTACCAGCAATCTGCTCCTCAGTCAGCTGGTCAGCCTGTAAAACACAAAGGTTAATGTTTTAATGAGATGAGTAAAACAATCAAGTTATTAAATTTCATATTTATCAATATAAAACATTCTGGTGATAATCAGAATACTTATTAGGACTTTATTCAACCAACACTTGAACAAATAATTAGGCAATTGTCAATTCCATCTCATATTACAAAGCTGCTTTCCAAGTCAAACGAGTTAAGTCACTAATACGGGGTTAATAGTTCAACAAGAACACCATCGTAATAATCACTTGTACAACTGACACGCAGTATTCCACTCCCAAGTGCAAAATGTCTATTCTCCAGGAAGGGTTAGGGCCATTTTTCCATCATTCACCCTCTGTACTGCACCTCCTACTGGCAGGGAATGCAGCAACATCAAGTAGACAAATTACTTTAGTAAGCCATTTCAGATTGCCCTACCCTGCAGCTGGTAAAATAAAGTGTTGGAAACAATAAGATTGTGTTGGACGTAGAACAGATGGACCACAACAAAATTCCATGGAAGCTAACCAGAACTTATCTCATAATGGGAATGTAAGCTTAATCCTCCACTGAATATGGGTTTGTAAATATGTTAAAATTACATTAACTGCATCACAGGACAAACTAATGCTATTGACTGCAGAAAAATTTCACACTGCAAATATCCAATGAAGATCACTTGGATATAGCTCAAAACTATGGCATATTTATTAATAACATAGCCTAAAAATTTTATAGAGAAACATCTCAAAATCACAAACACGGAAAACACGACGAGGATGCTTCCAGTCACTAGCTTGATTGCAACTTTCAAAAAGTTCAGATTTAAATATGTTGGTTGGTGAGACATCGCAACCTTATTTCCGTTTAATATGTAACCTAGCACACCGCCATCTAATCGCACATCCATGTGCAATGCACCTGTAAAAAAATAAGTGGTAAAGGCGCACCTAATGAGACATTGGCGCAACAACTTGAATGCGAATCACACAACTGCAGCAACAAACCGGAACACACATCCGTCCGTTTAAAAAACGCTTAATGCAGACAAACGTGAAGCCACGCAATATTGTGCTTTGCGTCGATCGGGGGAGGGGAATAGTCAAGCAAGTTTACAACATTTTCTGGGCTGTGCCTCTCTCGCTGGGCGGGTCCAAAGGTCCAATTCCACACCAATTCCGTAAGCCGATGGGCCTCCGAGATAACCGGAGGGTAATTGCCCGAGATGAATGCGATCCTGGAGACCACGGTCATGTTTTTTTTAAAAAGCGCCTGGATACGAAAGACGTGTTTTTCTCCCACCCGAAGAAAAATCCCCCAGACAGACAATGCGCAATCAGAATCGCCATGAGACAGCCCCCAAAGTGACCACCGCCCTTTCAGCAACAACCTGCGGAGGGTCGATTACAGTCAATAGTAACACTCGTATTACTTACCACGCCGTGGAGACGCTGCCCGCCCGCCCAGAGACGCTTTGCGGATTTTACATAATCTTACATTGCATTGGGCAATAAAAACAAGCTGGAGATGGGTGAAGGCGAGGGAGGGGTCGGGCAATTAGGTCGACTAAGGGAAAGGGGGGCGGGGTGAAAACGAGAGGCTGGGGCAGTCACCGAGATGTAAAGTTAGTGCATCCAGCGAGACTTTGACTGCCGGCGGGTCCGCGCCACGCGTTAGCCGCGGCTCCAGAGAGCGACAAGTAACAGCCACCAGCAAAAACTACACGTTTAATTTTAAACCATATACAAATGTATATACACACACACGTTATATAATAAAACCACCCTCGCCCCCCACAGCCAGAGGAGATCGGAAAAGATAAGGGAAAGCAACAAGGCGGTGGTGGGGAGGGGAGGGAGGGGGTGAGGAGAGAATAATCTCAAAAGTTTTTTTTCTTAACAAGAAATTAAAACAACGGCCGCCGCCGCCACGCCGCACACAAAGAGAACACCCGCACGCCTGTGAACAAAAAAGGCGGCTGTAAACAAAACCACCGACTGAAGAAAAAGTTTAAAAATCTGCACTTTTTTTTCTCTGCTCCCGTTCAAAAAAAACCGCAATCCCGTCCGTCCGTTACCGCGAGCGGCCATTTTGTCCTCTCCGAGGCGGGAACGCGACCGTTTGTCATTCCCGCTTTTATTCATCGCTTTTGTTAAAAAAATTAAAAACCGTACAACCCTAGAGCCACGGGGATATAAATATATATATATACACAGAGAGAGAGATCCGCGAATAAAATATTTGAAGAGATATATCTTTTTTACACACGTTTCCCCTCAGAACAAGCCGGCGGCGCGAGGGAAGCCATACGTACCATGTTGAGTTAAGGGGGAAATGTGGAGCGGATCCGAGCAGCTCGACCAACACCCGAGATGGTACCAGCGCCGACTGCCGCCCGCCGCCTCCACTGCCCGCTTCATATATATACTGGGTATCCCTCCGCCGCCCTCAGCCAAACCCCCATACGTTGCGGCCAACGACCCAGCCGACCCTCCTCCCCTCCCCCGCGGTCCACCTTGACCCACACCTCGGCTCCCGCCGGCCCGCGGGCCGTACGGTGCGGTTTTCCCCCGGGAAAGCACGTGGCGATGAGTGGGATTATTTTCTGGTGGCGTGAGGTTACTAGCTACTCTGGGCTGAGTGCTGAGGCCTCCGGTTGGCACGAGGAGAGGGGGAGGAGGAGGAGTGTATGGAGGGGGGGGTGAGTGGTGATTTGTTAGACTCCTTATGATTGGTCCAAGCGTACCTGCAATGGGAGAACGGATGTGTCGAGCTCTCGCATTGGCCGTAAGGTACCTGCAATGCGTCAAGCTATGGACATGATGGTTGTGTTTGGAGGAAGAAAGTGAGGCGAAGGAGGGAGGGAGTGTGAGAAAGTGAGAGATTGAGTGAGGAGTGAGTGAAAAGAGAAAGGAAACAGTGAGAAGATTAAGAAGAGAGTGAGGAGAGAGAGAGAGAGAGAGAGCGAGGGAGGGAGGGAGGGAGGGAGGAGGTGAATAAGGGAAAGTGAGAGGAGGAGAGAAGGAGGGAAGTACAGCAGAGCTGTGCCTCTGGCCAGGTGGAACCTGAATGAATAGCCTGTAAATTTAGATGGGCCTGGAATCACTAACAAAAGGGACTGTGCCCTCAATGCACTCAACCATCACAGCAACTTGTTGGCTTTAGTTGCTCACTGACTGACTTACTTTAAGTTATTTTAATGTCCTGTTCTGCCCACTTTCTGCTTTGTTTTGCTGGGCATTTTGCATTGACACCCAGCTATTGCGATGATGGTAACTAACCTTGTGTTTGATGTAGGAATTTACCTGTTAAGTGCGGTGGTTTCGCAGGCAAGCGCGGCAGCGAATTTGTGCACAGCATTGACAGCCATGGGGGGAAACGACCAATTTTATCTGGAGACTTCGTTGTCGAGACACTAGGGATTCTCTTTTCGCATCTCGCCACGGGACCTTTAATATCCCACTGAACATGCAAACAGGACTTTGGCTTCACATCTCATCATCTCATCCCAAGGATGGTCCCTCCGTCAATGCAGCACTCACACCCTGCTCTGTACAGCAGTGATTGCCACCAGAGAGAGGAATAAGAGATACACTCTTTGTCTTATTTGAATTAGAACAGACACTGACTGAAAGTGAATTAAAGTTAGAATATTATAGTGAGAGCTGTATTCTGGAGTTAACATAATGTGCCGACTGTCCAGCATCTTGGGACTTCCTCTGACATGAAAGGCGCTATACAAATGTAATTTGTTGTTGTTGTGGCTCCATGTTTGGCATGTGCTTTCCGATTGGCGTGTCGGTTCGTTTCAAATTTGGCATCATAAACAATTTTACTCCAGTGATGAGCAGAATTTTTTGATGCAGAAAGAGCAGGGAATTCGTAGGTTTAACAGTACAGCGCAGTCTCGTGTGTTGGTACAGGAAAATCTGGAGACAGAGAGAGAGAGTTTTGGAGTTTATAGAGACACCTTTTTCTTATTCTAGCTGTCACCCACTTATTTCTGCTTCTGTTCCCACTGGTGCTAGAATCCACTGACTTCAATTGTAAGAGCAATAATATTAATCCTTGCAATTGATATAGCACCTTATCGAATTGTTGAGACATCTCAAAGCAGTTCACAGAATATACAATCCATTAATTGATTGTATATTTTGATGGCAATATGTAGGAAGGAGAAAGACAGAAAACATGGATTTCTCCATCGCACACAATGATTGATAAAGCATTGTCATTAATTTTTTCAAGGTAAGCCATATCGTTGTGGCTAAATCCTTTCACAATTTTATCTCTCACTCCTCCATCAAAACGAGACAATTTCAAGTGTCAGTCGATCGCATATCAGATGGTGGTGAGTCATACTTTGTGGGTTCAAGGCTCATGTCAGGAAGTTCAGCTCACAGTCTAGACTGACGCTTCATTTTAATACTACAAACTTGCATTGTAGCAGGTACCATCCTTTGGATGAGATAATGAACTGCCTTTTTTGTCTGGTGGACATTAAAGCTACTGTGACAGTATTTGTTAGAGCACTCGATGAAATGTTGGGCAAGTTTCCTCACTCTGCAAGTCTCTGTTTACCTAGCAGCAAGTAGGAACCTAGTTGTTAGTCGATTGGTGGATCGCTTTTCCGGGGGAAATAATCCCTTCAAGATAAATAATATTTGATCACTCAATCTATGACTGTTCGTGGGACACTGCTCGACACAATTGACTGCTGCGTTTTGCCCACATCATATACAATCATCTCACTTTACAGTATAACCACTTTGAGATGTCTCAAAGACATGATAAGACACTGTATCAGATGCAAGACATATTATTGTAAAAGAAGGTAAGCCTCTCCATGGGACCTGACCTACAATCCTTAAATTGGTTATTTACCTCATAATAATAAAAATCCTGGCATTTGATATGGAACTTTTTACATCTTATCGACATCTCAAAGAGCTTCACAGAATATATTGTAAAGTGAATTTACTATGTTTGTGGGTGAAACACTGCAGCCAATTATGCATAGCAGTGTTCCACAAATAATGGATTGAAATGACCAATTTTATTATTATGCTTTTTATTGGATGGATTATTATTAGGCTTGTGGAGGAAGGAAACTTTCCCAAGGTTTCGCTTTGATCCACCTGGATTTGAACACAAGACTCAAGTCTTGTAAAGCGAGTGCTCTAACCACTGAGCTACAGGAGCTCATGGTGGTGAATACTGTGCAGAAAATGATTGATGCATTTGCCTACAAAACTCACGACTAAATAAATCGCTTTGAGATGTTTCAATGTGTTAAGGCACTATGAAAATGCAATTTTTTTGGGTTGGATTTCTTTAATGTAAGACAAGGTTCCCCATTGAGGAGTGTTCAGATTGTTACTGTATTTAGAGAGTAGATATGAGCAGAGTCTCTACATTATAATCAATTGCTAGACTGCCCCATTATTAATCCTTCAGTGAATTAATTAATTGACATCATAATTTCTGTAGTTCAAGATACAAAGATCACAAGAGTGATTCGCATGAAGAAGGCCCTTCGGTCCATTTGATCTCATCCTTTCAAAAAATCCACCCTACTGTCCTCCCATCACAGCATCAAGCTGTTTCCTAAATTAACTGCTTTGTCATCTTGTTGCCTTTGCAGAATCAAACAGAACCTTAAAAGGAAGGAAGCATCATTCAGGGAGCTTCATGAAGCAAATTGAAGATTTGCTTAGCCTATTTTGCCTCCATTATTTCAGTGGCAGAGGGAGTTAACTGTGCAAGCCGGAACAGATGATAGAAAACAGCTCAGAGTAAAGGTTTAATTACTGAGCATCAATTGTTACTTCAGCTGCTAAACTATGCCTAGAAACATGCACACAAACAGGCATCCAATCTGCCAATCCGTCACAAATGTTTTCCCTTTATTTGGTGAGACAACACAGGATCAATCAAAAGGATAATGCAGCATCAATCAAAATCCTAATATGTTTGCAAATATTTGTTACATGGGCAACAGTAAACATGGGTATATCTCTTTATCCTTCCAACTTCCCAAAAGAGTCCTGTAGCTCAGTGGTAAGAGCATTTGCCTTACAAGCGAGAGACCAGGGTTCAATTCCAGGCTGGGAGAAACCTTGGCAAGTTTCTTTATTCCACAGGCCCAATAATAATTGCTCAAAAAATAAAACAATAATAAATTGGTAATTTCAATCCATGACTGTTTGTAGGGACACTGCTGTGCGCAATTAGCTGCCGCGTTTCGCCCACAAATGTACAGTCAATTCACTTTGCAGTATTTTCTGTGAAGCGCTTTGAGATGTCTAGAAGACGTGAAAAGCACAATATCAAATGCAAGGATTATTATTGTTATTAAAAGCTTCCTCCAACACATTTAGTCATATACTGACCCTGAATCATGGAATCTTACAGCACAGAATGAGGCCATTCGGCCCATCGTGCTGTGCCAGCTCTTTGAGAGAGCTATGCAATCATTTCCACACCCCCACTCTTTCCCCATAGCCTGAATTGTTTTTTCTTTTTAAGTCTATATCCAAGTCCCTTTTGAAAGTTATTATTGAATCTGCTTCCACCACCCTTTTAGGCAGAATTTATTTCATCTTCCAGGACTATTTCTAGTTTCTATTTGAAACCCTTTATAGTACAGTACTGTACTGTACTTTGTTCCACCACATGTGGTAGTTTGTTCCAAATGTCAAAACTCTTTCACTAAAGTAGATTTTCGTACATTATTATTATTGCTATTCTCTCGTGTCTTGAGTCGGACCTTGAAGGAGGCAAGGGTGGGAGCCAGGCGAAGGGATTGTGGGATGGAGTTCCAAAGGGTGGGGGCAGAGAGGCTGAACGCCCAACCGCTGATGATTAATTCCTTTATTCCCAGCCAAAACACAACAATAATAATAATATCCATAATAACTTTTCTATTTGATATAACGCTTTATCAACAAGGTACTGTACTACAAAGGGTTTCAAATAGAAATTAGAAATACAGTAGTCCTGAAAGATAAAATAAATTCTGCCTGAAAGGCTGGTGGAAGCAGATTCAATGATAACTTTCAAAAGGGAATTGGTATACAGTATACTTAAAAATAAAAAAAAGCATTGAGATGTCTCAAGGAGCTCACAGAATACTGCGTATTGTAAAGTGAATGCACTGTGTATTTTGATGGTGTAATTTGCCAGCCAATTGCCCACAGCATTCCTTCCATCACCCACACACCTCAGCTGTCTACCTGGGATCCCTTTCTTTCCCTGCCTCTATTTCGTTGGCTCTTTCTTGACGTCTTAAAGCAATATCCAACAGGCACGGTGTACTGTCGTTGGTCAAATAGCACGTTGTCTACTCTCCCTGTCTCAGTTCACTGATGAACACTTGGGCAAAGTACAACCAATGCAATTGTAGAAGAGCATTGGAAGAAACCTTGGGAATAATGGTTGAGGCAGAATCCTATATTGGTTTCAAAAGGGAACTAGATAGATATATAGATATCTAAAATGAGTAATTACAGGGCTACGGACTAAGAACACATAAATGGGACTGAAGGGATTTCTCTTAAAATAGACAAGATGAGCCAAATCTGAGCTCTAAATTTCTATGGTTCTATTATTACTAAAAAAAATCAATGTATGGAACATGATATTTCAATGTCTGGACTACACTCCATTTTTGATAGAGAAACAACCTCAGGTGTTGTTGTCAGACAGAGCCTGCTGTGCTTTGTCCGCTGGGAGAAGTGTCTCCCTATAGCTGTAAATAAAACCTTTGTGTTTCCCTTGTTATGCCTTGAAAGTTATTTTCTGTGAGCTTTAAGCCAAAGGCCCCCTGTCAAGAGTTGAGGATCTGCCATGTGAGCATTAACAGATATTGTTTAGAAACTGTGTGCGCAATGTGAAATCCCTGCACACTAAAGTACCACTCACATTTATGTTCAATACTTCAAGAATATCAATAATAATTCTTGGATTTGATGTAGTGCCTTATCACGTTGTTGAGATGTCTCAGAGAGCTTCATAGAATATACTGTAAACTGAATTTCCTGTGTATTTTGTGGGTGAAACACAGCAGCCAATTACGCACAGCAATGTCTCATAAACAGTCGTAGATTGGGTGACCCAATTATTGATATTTTTTGAGGGATTGTTACTCCTGGAAAGTGATCCAACAATCGACTAACCACCAGGTTCCTGCTAGGTAAACAGAAGCATACGGTGTAAGGAAGGAACTTGCCTAAGGTTTGCTCCTCCTGAAAATCAAACCCCGGTCCTCTTAGCATCATGGGATCTGTAACCTTCATCTGAACAAGCAGACAAGGCCTCAATTTAACATCTCATTCAAACCACCACGTCTCTGACAATGCAGCACAATGTGCTGTGAGTTCCCGACATAAAAAGCATTTGAAGAGGAAAAGGTAACAAGAAGGAATTGGGATCAGAGTAGATGGCTCTAATTGGTGGGGGTTCTGCTAACATCAGGGCTTCCTTCTGTGCCGTCATTGCCTCTGATTATACACTACCCAAGTACCGTAGGATGGAACATTGAAATGCTTCCAGTTTTGCTGAGATGCAATCTGTTTACTGGTAGAGCGCATTCCATCTCGGTTGGGTTGAGATCAAAGTTTCCAGACTCTTTGTGAAAAAAAACTCCCAGTCAAAGCATTAGTGAGCACTGGCAGAGAACAGCACTGCATTATCAGTATGAGATCGGGCTTCGGACGAGGGTCTGTGCAGGTCTGCCCCCTTATGGCATCAAATGAGTTACAACCTAAATTTTTTTATTGTGTTGTGCTTGGAGAGGAATCTTACAATCGTAGAATCTTTACAGCACAGAACCAGGCCTTGCTGGGTCTTTGAAAGAGCTACTAAATAGTTCCACTCCTCCACTCTTTCTTCATAGCCGTGTAGTTTTGTTTCTTTTCTTTTCTAGTATACATCCAATTCCCTTTTGAAAGTTGTTATTGAATCTGCTTCCACCACCTTCTCAGTGCATTCCAGATCCAGATCATCTTTTTTTTCCAAAAAAAGTTCTCGGCAAACTGCTTAATGGAATAAGGTAAGTTTCCTAAGACGGTGATTGGAAGGAGGGTGGGTGGGTAGAGGATGGGCAGGTAGAGGTGGGGGAGTGGGCAGGAGGGCGAGGTAGAGGGCAGGAGGGTGGGGGAGCAGAGTCACAGAGTGGTTGTTTTTCCTGTAGCCCAGAACATGGTACAAATAGAAACATCAATGGGGGAGGGCTGTGTGTGTGGGAGGATTTTGACCTGTGGCTTACAAAATGCAGCCAAACCATGTGTTCATTTAGTACCTGTGTTACTTCACATATTGCAGCTCAGAATTCTACCACACAGTTTACAATATACCTGTATTTCACAATACAGTTTGCACTTCGAAAGCACCTTTGACATTGGGAGGATGTCTCACAGCACTTTAACGTGTACTTTCAGCCGCCCTCTGTGCCCTTAAACCCTGGGCTGGAATACGCAATTGGTTCGGGTTGGCTGGTAGAGCAGAGTCAATCGGGGCATTTACAAAATAACTGAGCAAGCACTCACTGAAAAAGGGCACTGGAGGAGATAGGAAAAGAGCAGTGATGTGGGATCAGGATGGATGGCTTCTTCAAGAAGCAAACAAAAAAAAATAGGCCAAATGGTCTCCCACTGTGTGGTACATTTCTATGGTAACCAGAAACCGTCTGCAATAACGAGGACAGGATAATCTGCTCTGCACATGTCAAGTGGAAATGTGCTGCAGAATGCCTTCTCTGCATATCTGATTTCACTCATTTGTCAATCGGTCTCATAATCCATTGCTTGCTGGCTGCGGATGAAAATAATATAATGCAATGAATCCTTCGCGTAGATACAGCGCCTATAATGGTAAAACATCTCCACTCACTTGACAGGTAATTGCGATGACTTGTGCATCTGTAGGGAAACGCGACAGCTTGTTTTTTTTACACACACACACACACACAGCAAACAGAAATGAGGTGAATGTGCAACAATAATAATCTTCGCATTTGATATAGTGCTTTTCACGTCTTCTAGACGGCTCAAAGCGCTTCACAGAATATACTGTAAAGTACATTTACAATTTCACCCAGCAGTGTCCCACAAACAGTCGTGGATTGAAGTGACTCATTTTTTTGAGGGATTATTATCGGGTGTTTAGAGAAAGGAGACTTGCTCAAGGTTTCACCCTGCCGGGAATCAAACCCAGGCCTCTCACTTGCGAGGCAAGAGCTGTAACGACTGAGCTACAGGACCCTGCAATGTGTTTACACTGGATTCTTCAGAAAGGAATTCAACTTTTCTGTTTGTAGAATGATAATAATAATAATACTTGCATTTGATTTAGTGCCTCAGCATGTTTTCGAGCTGTCTCAAAGCGCTTCATGGAATGTGCTATAAAGTGAATTGACTATATTTTGTAGGAGGAAGGTGCCTGTAGGCACAATCGAAAGGGAAGATTTTTCGGCAGGATTTGCAGGTGGGATGGGAGGGGGCAACTCGGTGGGATTGAGGGAGAGAGTTCCAGAGTTTCAGGGCATAGTGCCGGGAGGCACGGCCACTGATGGTGGAACGGAGGGCATCAGGGACAAACAGGAGAGACAAATCAACTCTCTGTCCTGGCTGAGATTAGCAAATTCAACACAGGTTGCTAGGCAAGTACATTTCAAGGTTACTCCAAGGAAGTGGATTTTGACACAGAGAGGTTTATTCACATTGCTGGAGTCCAAGCAGGATTTCCTTTAACTGTAAGCACTTTAAGCTGTTGCATTGTTGCAGAAACACCATTGTTGCCTGGTTGCTCATGTGGCCCCTATGTCAAAGATCCAGCTTCCAAACGGCTACACGACAGAACATGTTGCGAAATCATGTCGTGTACAATACTGTGTGCAAAAACTAGCTGGGGTTTACATCTCTAAAGTACGCAGTTCTTTACATTTACTTTACTGTAAATCCTGTGAAGCATTTTGGAACATTCCCCCGAGGTGAAAGGCATTATATCAAGTACAGTAATAATAATGATATAGTGCCTTATCACGTCGTTGAGATGACTCAAGCATTTCACGGGATATATAGTACAGTGTGGCCAAAGAGATATGATCAAATGCATAGACTGTGCGTATATTGTGAGCCAATGGGGCCGACTGTTTATGCACTGGAATGTCTTACAAAAAGCAATGGAGTGAGTGATCAAATTTTGGTTTTCATATATTGAACAAGAACTTTCTTATAATCTCTTCAGGAGTGTGAAAGGTATAACATTCTTGTACCGCATAGAAAATTAATCCTGCAGTGGTGGCGAAGAAAAGCATTTGGCACGAGAGAGAAAAACCTTGCAGGCTGCTTTAGCGATTGAGAAGTGAGAGTTTCACTTGAGATCAGGGGAGGGAGGCCAAGAATGCTGATGGCTGATGAAAGATTAAGAGTGAAAGATTAAAATGCGGGCAGCTGCTGGTTAGGCTTGTGAGAGGCATGAGGAAACAATGTCTTAAGCGGTTGAAAGATTTTCACTGAGTTAGTCACTCGCTCACTTGAGTGCAAGAGGGGCAAAGGTTCTTCACACTGGGAGTCTGGGCTCTGAAGAATGCGGTTAGCGTAGATGTTATACAGCAACTATGTACAGTACTAATTTTATACATCCGGGTGGGTGGGTGGGTGGGGGGGGGGGGGGGTGCCCTGAGGAAGTGGGTGATGGGGGTGTGGAAACAATAACATTAGATGTGTATAGTCCCTTTCACGTTGAGAGGACATTGCAAAGAGCGAGTGCTTGACAAATGAGAATTAAAGATATGACCATAAGTGGAGACTAAACAACTTGCAATTGCATACCACCCTTCACAGAGCATAAGATCTCAGAGAGCTTCATGATGATAGGGTCGGACACCAGGCAAGCGAGTGAGTGGTGGGGAGGGAAGATGACTGCAGGCACGGTTGAAGAGTTAGGTTTTCAGGCGGGTTTAAAAATCGAGAAGGGGTGAAATGGAGGAGTAGAAGGTTTAGAGCATAGCAACTGAAAGCTCGACTGTGATGGTGATGCAGAGAGGACAGGAAAGGCACAGTAGTCCAGAGTGAGTCAAGCAGTGGGAGGTGGGGTGGAGGAGTGTGGTGGGTGGGTGATAGCAGAGTAAGGCTGAAGAAGATCACAAACAATATATTACAAGGGTTTTAAAGATGAGGAAGGGAATTTTTTTTTTTTATCAGTGACAAAGATCGAATGAAAGTTTTGATAAATCAATATAAGTGACACTTTTTCCAACAGACACGAACACGGATTCTGCATGTTTTAGAGTTAGGACATTCTGCTCCCCATGGGGAGCAGAATGTACTGTGACCTCCAGGCCTCAGCTTAGCTCAGTCAATCACACTCTCTGAGTCAGAAGGCTGTCCCTTACCTACATCGGGACCCTGAGAACGCAGTCTAGGCTGACATTCCATCTCAGTACTGGGTGACCCAAGGATGGGCGGTCCTCCCGATGTGAAAGTCAATATCCAAATGTAAATCGTAATGTATTAAACCTGCATGTTCAGGTAAAAGATTTTAAAGATTATTGGAATAGAAAAGGGGTTGTATTCCTGACCATTAACAACAACAATATAATTACAGTACATTTGTATAGTGCCTTTCACATCAGGAGGACATCCCAGGGCTCTGGACAGTCAGTATTCAGACCCTAGCTGGAGTCGAGATCGGGGAGGGTGGAGGGAAAGGAGAGGGTTTGGGTTGACCGATGGGATCATTAAAGAGGATGGTTTGGAGATGGGACTTGAAGGAGGCTAGGGAGGGGGTAAGGAGGAGGGATTGCGGGATAGAATTCCAGAGGTTAGGGGCAGAGTGGCTGAAGGCTCACCCGCTGATGGTGGGGCAGTTGGGTCAGGGGACATGGAGCAGGCCAGAGCCCGACGAGCGGAGGGACCATGTAGGTTGGTAGGGGTTAGGAGGTAGGGTGGGACGAGGCCTTGGAGGGCTTTGACTTTGAAGATGAGGACCAGGATCTTGAATTGAATCCTCTGAGTGATGGGGAGCCAATGGAGTCAGGTGAGAATGGGAGAGATGGGGTCGCGGAGCTCAGAGCAGTGGAGGACAGGGGACGCAGAATTCTGAATGATTTACAGCCTCTGGAGGAATTGGGAGGCCGACAAGCAGGGCATTGGCATAGTTGAGCCTGGACGTGATGAAGACATGAATGATTCAGCAGCCTGAGGGATGAGATAACGGCGGAGTCGGCCAATGTTGCAGAGGTAAGGGAAGGTAGAGCAGGTCATGGCTTGGGTGTTGAGGATCGAACAAGACACCAAGGTTCCTGGCTGGCTTGTCGAGGTGGAGTGTGCAACCACGGAGGGTGATGAGGCCAGTGCCTGAATCTTCCAGATTAATTGGTCATTCTTTTCCTGGTTATTTATATGGCTCTAGGACGCAGTCCAGTATGGAGGGCGCTATGTAAATCAAAGTTGTTGTTGACTTTGCTGTGGAAAATTCACCAATGTCTGTTGCTGTTCTTAATAATAATAATCCTTACATTTGATATACCCGCTCTATTTGATATACAACAACGACAAAATTACATTCATAGAGCGTCTTTCACGTCGGGAGGACGTCACAAAGCGCTGAAATATAGCGCGTTAACAGTGGAATAAGGAAACTTGTCTAAGGTTTGAGCCACCCGGGAATCGAACCCGGGTCCACTCGCTTGCAAGGTGACTGTTCTAACCAATACGCTAGAGTAACTCTTGCAATTCCCTGTGAAGCACCTTTCCTCAATGGCCATAAGTTGGTGGTGGGAGACAGGGCTGCCTGGCCAGGACTACAAGTCCCAGGAAGCACCGCGTCGACCAGGCCCGGTGAACTACAAGTCCCGGCATGCACGGCGCAGCCCGCCCTCCCCACGTGATCCGCGGCGGTTGCCCGGACTCGAGGCCTGCTGGATGGAGCCGCCGTCGGGTTCGCTGTTCCCGGCCTTCGCCAAGAGGAAAACCGGGGATGAGCACAGCCGCAGAGGTACATTAGCCGCAATAATCACACCAACCGTAAAAAGGTGAAGCGCCAGTAACGTGAGTGGACGCAGAGGCTTTCACGTTAAACGGCCGACAGTCGGCGGGCGGCCCGCGGGCCGGAGCCTGCCCCTGGGTTAATAGTAAAAATAAATAATAATGATGGCATTTTGACAGAGCGCTATTCACGTCACCCAGACGTCTCCAAGCGCTTCACGGGATATACCGTAACGTGAATTGACTTGTGTATATTTGTGGGCGAAACACGGCAGCCGATTGTGCACAGCAGCGTTCCCCCCCCCCCCCCGCCACACACACACACACACACACACACACACACACGGCCGGGGAGTGAGCGGACAATGTATTACAGGGTTTTATTATCCCCGGGAAAAGCGGCCACCAACTCACTGCTGGGTGATCAGGGGCGCGTGGGGAGGCAGGAGACTTGCCCAACCTTCCGCCCTACCCGGGAATCAAACCCGGGTCCTCTCGCTTCCGAGGCCAGCGCTCTAACCACCGAGCTGCAGGACCCTTGAGCTGACGGTGGGGAGAAGGCTGGTGACGGGTCAGAGAGACAACTTAAGGCAACTTTTGAGGACAAGTAGAGTGTGGCATCCTCCGGACCTGAAAGGCACGTTTCATATACAATGTAATTTGTTGTGCTTGCTGTTGTGTGAGGGGCAAGGCAGAGAGGCGGAGGGGTGAGGCGGAGTGGAGGGGTGAGGCGGAGGTGGAGATGAAGAGGGGAAGGCAGAAAGTGGTGATAATAATAACAATAATAATAATTGCTTTTGATGTAGTGCTTTTCACATCTTATCGACATCCCGAATATCGACGCTTCACAGAATATACTGTAAAGTGAAGTGACTGTATATTTGTGGGTGAAACGCAGCAGCCAATTGCGCACAGCAGCGTCCTCACAAATAGTCGTGGATTGAAATGACCAATTTTATTATTGGTTTTTTTTTGGACGGATTATTATTAGGCGTGTGTGTGGAGTAAGGAAACTTGCCCAAGGTTTCGCCCTGACCTGCTTGGATTCGAACACGGGTCTCCCCAGCTTGGCCTCCCCAGCTTGCAAGACAAGTGCTCTCACCACTGAGCCACAGGAGCTTCGAGCTCTGTTGTATGAGGGGCAAGGCAGAGAGGTGGAAGGGTGAGCTGAGGTGGAGGTGGAGATGGAGAGGGGAAGGCAGAAAGGGTGATGGGATTTGATTGGCAATGGTGGGACGGAGCTGGATAGTACGAGGCCTTAAACAAAAAAGCGTAAAATACTGCAGATGCTAGAAATTCTGATGAAGAAGTTCCCAGTCCTGACGAAGGTTCGTGGACCCGAAATGTTTAGTCACTTTTCCTTTCTCCGTAGATGCTGCCCCCATCTGCGGAGTGTTCCCAGCCATTTCTGTTTTTGTGTTAGTGAGAGGCCTTAGTTAGCTGAGAACAGGAGAAGGTGAGCACAAGAGAGTGAAGTTGTGGGGAGCTCACAGAGGGAGGAACTGATTCTTGATAAGGTCCCCAAGCCTTGGCTCCTGCCGACCTGTGTCCAATACTCTCCGGATTCAATCCCAACAGTCAATACTAGTTTTATAGGTTAGCTAGTTGGGGTGCACTGGAGCTCTGCGTCTTTGGAACGGGACAATGAGTAATAATCACACAAGCTCTCGAGGGAGGGGGAAGGAACAAAAAGTTTGCCTAGATTTATTTACCTAGCCGCAATTTTTAATTCTTAAGCATGAAAGAAAGAGAGGGGGTTGAAATTCTGTTTTGTCTCACGTTTGCTGATGGGCTTTTATAAACCAAATAGTAGGTGTTGAATTCTGTCAATGTTGCCTGGGAGGTGGAGCGAAGTGGTGGTTTGAGTGGAAGGGAGGAGGAGAGGGTATCAGTTCATATCACTCAAGTACCTCTCGGTAGCTCGATTGAAGAATGCCGTTGACTGCGGGGATGTTTGTAGGCTGCAACATCCTACTCTCCAGGCCGAACGCTCCAGTTATACACACCGCCTTCAGCCCACAACATGCACTGATTTCTGCCTATAAGAGAAACCATTTGTTTAAAAAGCAGGGTACAAACGTAATTTGTTGTTGCTGGTGAGGGAGTGAGTGGGGGAGAGGGTGGGAGTGAGTGGGGGAGAGGGTGGGAGTGAGTGGGGGAGAGGGTGGGAGTGAGGGAGGTGAGGTGAGGTAGAATTAGGTTTGCGTATTTGTCTCACAAGTGAGAGGATCTGGGTTCGATTCCTGGGCAGGGAGAAACTGTAGGCAGGTTTCCTTACTCCACATACTCTGTTTACCTAGTCATAGGTAGGAGTCGAGTGGTGAATTGCTTTCCAGGGGTAATAATCCCTTAAAAAAAAAAGATTAATAATTGGGTAACTCAATCCATGACTGTTTGTGGGACATTACTGAGCGCAATTGGTTGCTGTGTTTCGCCCACAAAATACACAGTCAATCTACTTTATAGTATATTCTGTGAAGCGCTTTGAGATGCCTCGAGCACATGACAAGTGCAACAATTATTATTACATAATAAATGTTCAGGTATAGCCGGCATGAGTCCTCATGTGAAAGGCGCTATACAAGTGTAATTTTGTTGTTATTTTCTTTCTAATCGGAAAGAGATATTAAACCTCAAGTCCCATCAACCGGTCAGTTGAGTGTTAATGATCCTGCAACACTATTCCAACAGATAAGAGAGTTCTTCCCAGTGTCTGGCCAACAATCGCCTGATAAATTGATATTCACTCTGTGAGATCTTACAGTGAGCAAAATCACTGCTATGTCTGCACACACAAAAGTCACTGGACTTCACAGGAATCATCTGTGGACTATCAGACATTCCGGCAAGATAATCTGCTGTAAAAATGCAGGTTCTTCCTTTCTCAAAGGATCTGTGCGTCAGCTGGACACAATGGTACCACTCTCACCTCTGAATCTGAAGGTTGTGGGTTCAAGCCCCAGATCAGGACCTGGAATTTCATAGCCCACGGTGACACCCCAATGCAGTGCCGGGAAGGTTACATTGTTGAAGATGACGTTGTTCAGATGGCTTGTTAAGATGAGGTTCTGTCTTCCTATTCTGGTGGATAGTGAAATCCCCATGACACTATTCAAAAAGTGAGGAGAGACTCTTCCGGTGTCCTGGCCAACAATCCCCCAAATAAAACTGAACACTCACTCCATGGCTGTCTATTGACATTCCTGTTAACTGGCTGATTACTCAAGTTTGATTCTGAGCCAGCTGAGTTGAACCTGCCTGATATCCACTGAAGCAGAAAGAGTTCAATGGATCAGGATCAGGATGCCAGTGTTTTGTTTTATCTCTGTGTAGACCTAGAAACAGAAGGCCAGTTGTAGCAACAACATTACTGTACTGCTCAGGAACAGTAATGGTTTGTACCATTCTGGTCTGTGTTTCATTAGCTCCTCTCAGCACCTTGAGATGTCCTTTCGACCTGAAAGGCGCTCTTATCAATGTCATTTTGTTGTTGTTCTCAGCGAGGGTTGTAAGCAGGTTACCACAAAGCGATTATACAAAAATAACATTGCATTTGACAAGGAGCCTTATCACGTTATCAAATGCCTGAAATCACTTCAAAGCATTTGCTGTATAGTAAATAGTAAACAGACTGTATTTTGTTGGTGATTCATGCTGAGGTACAGTGGCTGCTGTACTTACCGTAGCCAAGTTACCCAACGGCAAATGTGAGCTTAGACCAATGTCGCCTTATTTTATAACAACAACAGCAATGTAGCACTCCTCAAACTCGTATCAAAGCGCTTGACAGTGGCAGCACATGATCCCGAACCGGTGGGAGGGCGAAAGTAACTACAAGCACGGTTGAAGGTGAAAGTCTTCAGGCGCGATCTAAAGATGGGGAAAAATGGGGCAAGGATGGAAGATGAGGCTCCAGAGTTTCAGGGCATAGTGGCTGAAAGCGCCAGGGCCAGTGGTGGATTGGCGGGCACAAGGGAGGGTGGAGGCAGAAAGTGGAGGTAGTGGGTAGGGGACTAAATGGGTCAGAGAGGTAGGAAGGTGCTAGGGCATGAAGGGATCTGAAGATGAGTCAGAGGATCTTGAAACTTTTATGTTGGAGTGCATCACAATTCAGCCCGAGATAACAATGAAATAATAATTCTTGAATTTGATAGTGTCAGAATGGCTCAGGGCTCTTGGTAGGAAATAGCTATTGAGTGTCGTGATCGAGTTAACAGTGGAACGGACACCTTGATTTCAGGTAAGAGTCTTGCAATTAAATCGTTTTGTGATTGTGATTGCCTTTTTATTCTGGAAGCCAGTCTTCATTGCAGATGGGATCAGTATGTTTATCTTTCACCCCGAGGGCACAGAAACAGTTTGATTACACAGTGACACATCGTTACCTTTTCATTTCAAATGTCACTCCCAGAATGGTTCAAGCGACGGTTCTCAGCAGTGCACCAAAAGAGAGCTCTGTGATGAATGAAGTTTTCATCGACTGCTGTATGTTGGGCTGACAGTTATGAACGACTTCAATGACATTTCCCCTGATTCACTCTGTCCATCAGATACTTCTTGGCTTTTCGGAAAAGCATAGCTGGCAAATGGCGTGACTGATTTATCTTTCTTACTGACTGCAGATTTCTCCTGGCTCAGTAATCAAAGCTTCCGGCCTGAAGATGCCCTGTTACTGCACCGCCGGCTTGTAGAGGCTGCAACAGCCCCGCCACCAGAGTCACCTACAGCAAGGTAACCATGTCAGTGCTTTTTTCTCTCCACTTTATACTTATGGAGTCCCTCAGTGAAGTGGTTAGCGAGCTCGCCTCGCAAGCAGGAGGACCCGGGTTGGATTCCAGGATCGGGCAAAACTTCAGACAAGTTTCCTTACTCCACATTCATATATGTTTACCTAATGGTAAGTAGGAACCCAGTTGTTGGTCGATTGGTGGATCGCTTTCCGGGGGTAATAATTTCTCCCTAAAACTTCAATCTCCATGGCTGTTCAGCCACCACATTTCATCCACAAAATATACCGTCAATCCACTCAACAATACATCCTGTGAAGTGCTTTGAGACGTCTCAAAGCGCCTCACAGAATGTATTGAGAAACTAGATACAGAGAAACTTTTTCCTCTTGTAGGGGAATCCAGATCAAGGGGGCATAGTCTTAAAATTAGAATTAGCCTATTTAATAATAATAATCCTTACATTTGATACAGTAAAACCTTGATAATCTGACTTTCTGAAAGCTGGTCACTCCCTAAAACCGGCAGGATTTCAAAATATATACAGTATTACATTTTTTCCAAATGCCTTTTCCTTCTGGCAAATCTCCCGAAATTCAGAACAGTTGTTTTACAGTTCCCGACATGCCACTGGGTCAGCCGGCGCTGTGCGTTGAGCTTGACCATTGTTTGGCTTCAGTGCAGTGTATGGGGCAAGGCTTCCCCAGCCATTTCTAGGCAAATTCCGAAATCTGGGAGGTGAGTGGGCCAACCGTGCCAAATTATCAAGGTTTTACTGTGCAGCCTGTTTCACGTCTCCTAGGCGTCTTAAAACGCTTCACGGAATATACTGTAGAATGAATTGCGGCAGCCAATTACGTGCAGCAGTATCCCACAAACAATCGTGGATTGTGTGACCAAATTATTATTTATTTTATTTAGGAGTGAAATCGGGAAGCAGGTTTTCACCCAGAGGGTAATAGAAATCTGGATGTTGGATCTGTTCATGTCTTCAAGACAGGTGGTTAGATTTTTGTTAGGTCAGGGTATTAAGGGATACGGGGCAAGGGCAGGTGATTGGAACAGAGGTACAGACCAGCCATGATCTTAGACAGTGGGGGAGCAGGCTTGATGGGCTGAACAACCTACTTCTGTTTCTATGTCTGACTGATAAGAAACGGCACTATATCAGATTGAAGGATTATTATTTATTATATATTTTCATTTTATTGTAAAAAATGGATAATACTGTCAAGTTAATTTTGTGGCAGCCATTTCTTGCATAGCAAAGTCCCACAAGATGGAATTATATGGAACATGGAAAGAATTGTGGAGCTTCAGTGGGGAGCTGGCTCCACTTTAGGCTTGTTAGGGTAAATGACCTCCTTATGTGCTAATTTCTATGATTCTGAACAGACTGCAGTGCAAAGCCAAGTTTCCTTTTGTTTGTAATTTGCAGCGAAGGAACTTCAGAGTCCGCAGGGTGGATGGTTCGAGTTTGTTACTTTAAGATGATAATCGTAATCTCAGCGCTGTGAAATCCTAACCAAGTTGGTATGAATTACCCGAACCTTGCGTTCCCTGAACAAAAGAGAAGAACATTTGTCTTATGGTGCCTGCTCGGGCAGTTTTAGTTCATGGCAGCTTTTCAACTTATTTTTCTCCGTAACCCTTCATTATGAAGTGAGTTCAAGCCTCACTGTTGGGACTTTGAATTTATAGCCTATGTTGACACTCCAGCGAAAACACAATTACATTGGTATAGCACCTATCATGTCGGGAGGATGTCCCAAGGTGTGAAGTCCTGCCGTGGTAAATTGCATTTTTTGGAGGTGAGGTCTTTCAGGTGGAATGTTACACCAAGGCCTATAATCCTCCAGATAAACATGGTTGTTTGTAGGACATCTCTTTCTAGGCAGATGGGCTGCCGCATCCAACTGCAAAATAAAAGTCACCCCACTTTGTAGTGTACGCAATACACACTACACAATAAATCCTATAAAGTACTTTGAGATGTCCTTGCGAAGCTATATCAAACAGATGGATTATTATTTATTCTCAAGCGGGCGATAATTCCTTTAAAAACACCTTATTGATGCTGCATCTGTGGCTTTCCCTGGAGCAGGGCATTTCACATTCTCACGACACTTGGTGGGAGCACATGTACTGTAGGGTCACCATTAAGTGGCTTAGCACTAATTTTACGATTGTGCCCTTTGTCTTGGAACAACGTGCATTTGAAGAAGAAAGGAAACATTGTACTTTGCAGCCAAATAGCTGTTTATTTCTCTGGGAGAATGCTGATATTTACCTCCCCATCCCACGCCTCTGGTTTCTTGGGGGATGGGGGATGAGTGGAAGAGAGTTTTGCGTTCAAGTTAATCTTGTTGTGTTTTTTAAAAAAAACACACAAGCTGTTAATCTTTCCCTTCTCCTTCTACTCAGAGCTATCCACTCGCTTGCCAATACTGCAGCATGGAGAGAAACTCAGCACTCTTAGTTCCGTCTGTTTCTGGTTGCTTCACACTCTTGCCAGTTTTGGGTCAATAAACCTTTGTTGAGCACCCAATGACTCTCTTTCCTTACTGTTTTACTGGGGGATCGGGGCAGATCGTTTTTTTTATTCCAGCAGTTTCGCTATTTTTAAAAAAAAAAGAAGAAACTTTATACTTGTGAGTCAACCAGCCTTTGCTTTTAAGCAAGACGTTAAAGATCCTATTGGCACTGTTCTGGGCGTTTCTCCCAGTCCTGATTAACGACCTTCAAGATAAATTACTTCATGGCTGCTTGTGACCTCTTCAACCATGCTTATAGTCTGTCTACTTTTCTCCTCCCCTCACCAGCTTGGGCACCAGTCAGTTGGGTGAATTTTAATAAAACGAATAGTAAATTGTCATTGTGGGAACAAAAACAACAAAATTACATTTGTATAGCGCCTTTCATGTTGAGAGGCCATTCCACGGTGCTGGACAGTCAGTGGTTTGGACCCAAGCTGGGGTTGGGATTCGGAAGTGGGGTGTCCGATAGCACAGTCGAAGAGGAGGGTCTTGAGACGGGACTTGAAGGAGGTTAGGGAAGGGGCACAGGGAGGGATTGCGGGATGGAATTCCAAACGTTGGGGCAGAGTGGCTAAAGGTGCATCCATCAATGGTGGGGCGGGGAACATGGAGCTGGCTGGAGCCCGCTGAGTGGAGGCAATGGACAGGTTGGTAAGGGGTTAGGAGGTCGCACAAGTGGGGGGTGGGGGGAGGGGAGAGGAGTTGGAGGGCTTTGCAAGTGAGGACCAGGATCTTGAATTAAATCTTCTGATGGGAGGCCAGTGGAGTCGGCTGAGCATGGGTGTGATAGGTTTGTGGAGCTTGGTGTGGGAGAGGACACTGGCTGCAAAGTTCTGGATGATCTGCAGCCTATGGAGGGAGAAGTTGGGAATGCAGGCAAGCAGCTCCTTAGTACAGGTGACCCTGGACATAATGAAGATATGAATGAGACTTTGATCAGCCTGATGGGTGAGGTAGTGGCAGAGTTGGGTAATGTTGCGGAGGTGAGTGAAGGCAGAATGGGTCATGGCATGGATACGGGGGAGAAAAGACAGTTGAGGATCAAACAAGACACCTAGGTTCCTGACTGGTTTGGTGAGGTGGAGTGTGCATCCGTGAAGATTGATGCTGTCAGTACCTGAGGTTCGGAGGCACTGCTGGTAGCCAATTAGGAGGGTCTTGGTCTTGTTGATATTCAACTGTGGAAACGTAGCTCTCATCCAGGACTTGATATCCAACAGGCAATCTGTCAGGACAGCAGTGGTTCTGGAGTCGAAGGTGGAGGCAGAAAGGTAGAGTTGGTTGTCTTCCGCATACATGTGGAAGTTGACTGTATGTTTGTGGATGATGTCACCAAGGTGGAGCATATAAATGCTATATGGAAATTGGCTGCTTTATTTGCCTACAAAATACACAGATAACACATGCACAACATTACACACACACACAGACCTTAAATCGTTACTGTTTTCATAGTGGGTCAGATCCCTATCGGGTGCACATCAGTCTCTCTACTGTATTAGATGCTGGAGGTTGGTGGTATGTATTGGAGAAGAGGAAACGGTGCCCATCTCTGTTTAATTATCAGCCGTGCTCCACATTCTCATCATTTTTGCAATCAGAAATGCTCCTTCCTGTCTCTTGAGCCCATTATACATATAATACATTCCCTTCAACAACCTAATATTTGATCAGAGATATTAGATACATAACCCCCAAAGCAGTGGCACAGTTGCCACACTTAAGCTAGCGTTTGTACTGCAGCTGCTCTGCAGTCTTCTGACTCAGTACAGAAAACGCCTACTTGGAAAATGCCAGTAAAGCTTTATAAACTGTCTCTTCCATCCAAGGGGCTCCTCGTCTCCACTGGCTTCCCATCACACAGAGGATACAGTTCAAGATTCCGATCCTCACATTCAAAGCTCTTCATGGCCTTCTCCTCCTTACCTCTGTGATCTCCTCTAACCCCCTACCATCCTGCCCGCACCCTCCACTCATCGAGCCATGGTCTGCTTCACATCCCCCGCCTCGCCCTCACCATTGGCACGTGGGCCTTCAGCCACTCTGCCCCCACCCTCTGGAACTCAATTCCACATTCTCTTCGTCTCGCTCCATCCCATGACTCCTTGAAGACCTTCCTCTTTTCCTCTCCCACCATGCCTTTGATCACCCTCCTTTTCAGCACTTTGGGACGTCCTCCCGACGTGAAAGGCGCTATATATAAGTGCAATTTTGTTGTTTTGTTGTTCTCCCGCTGCCCTCTACTCTCCCGATCTCGATCCCCCAACTCGGGTCTAAAACACTTGATTGTCCAACACCTTCCTCCCGAAGTGAAAGGCGCGTTACAAATGTGACTTTGTGGTAGTGGTGGTTGTAGTCATTGCCTGCATTTCATTTTAATGCAGATCAGCTTGAAACGCCTTCTGTGTTCCTGACTGTGTTTCCCTCTACAGTCAGTTCCTGTTTACGGGTGTGTGGATACGGAAAAAAGGCCGTCACTATGTTTACTATGATAAGAATTTACGCTATACAAATGCGAGTTCAAAGCGGTCACATTCCACTTGACACTTGAGTGTAAAACGGTGGAGTGACCAATCCTGTGGTGTGGTCAGTGACATGTTCCAATTACTGGTCGAATTCCCTTTACAGAAGGAACTCGGTTAGAAATCACAACATATTAGTCTGCATAATGTGTTTTATAACAGTATTTTGCTTTCCAAATGTGTATTGACAAAGTAACTCTGTAGTTATGCCAGGTGGATTAAGCTGCTGCTAAACTGAACGCTGCCTCTTACATCAAGTTAGTGATTCTTTTTGCTAATCTTCGATTCCAGTGTTTTCTTGGAGCCTGCACCGGTCGAGAAATTGCCTGCGAAATGTTCGGAGCAGGAAGGAGATGGCACGAGGAGCAAGAAAAGGAAAAAGAAGAAGAAACATCATCACCATAAAAAGAGAGGCCGGGGAGGCAGTGAGAGGAGTGACTCGGAGCCTCACCTCCTGCGAGACACAGAGAAGCAACATGAAGCGGACAAGTAACTCAATACCTTTTATTTCACTTGAGAACTGATTCCATCTGACGTGCATTGTTTGTTCCTAATTACCCACTGTTACTAGATACATAATCTATTGTTGGACTGGAAGCAATACCTCCCCCCCCCCCCCCCACCGATTCCTTTCCTCTTCTGCGTGTGCGATACATCTAATTTGCACGTTGATTTTGCACTGCAGTGGGTAGACCTATTTTTCAAAGCCTTGGGACCTCCTCCTGACATGAAGGGCATTACACAAGTGTAATTTGTTGTTTAGGAAATAACACAGGGGCACAGAATTCCACCTGTAAAAAAACCCAATTGATTTTCAGATTGAATTCTGGGTGTAATTGTGAAAATTCTTCATTTGGCCCTTATTTTTCCACCGTTAAAACAAATCAGTGAATTTAGGAATTAAAAAAAAACTTCTGCACATCCTTACATTTTAGGAATAAATGGTCTCACTGGCCAACACTGGGGAGATATTCAGGATTCAGTCGCCCTAAACAACAGCTTGCATTTATATAGCGTCCCTCACGCAGGGTAGCGTGCCAGAGAGCTTAAACAATAAACACCTAATACTGAGAGGTAGCTGTTGAAAGGAAGTAAACTTAGCAAAGACCTGAACACTATGAGCTATGTGTGTGCTTGTCAGCTACAATGGTCTGGATTACCTCCAGAGGTTTGTACTTGCTCTTAAGTGCTTGCTTAAACTCCCCAACACACTGCCCAACTTGAATGGCGCTACAAAAATACAAGTTGTTGTGGCAAGGTATTATTTTAAAAAGCCCTGTAGCATTTTTGGCCTCTCTTATCCCCGTGGGCAGGCGGCCTCTTGGACATTGTATCCCTGATGTTGAGAACGCTGATGTTGAGAACGAACATCCTTTGCTCCCCATCATCCAGAAGATCCAATTCAAGATCCTGGTCCTTACATTTAAAGCCATCCACAACCTCACCCTACATCTGTGACCTCCTATCCTCTTATCAACCTACTGGCCCCCACCGCTCAGCAGGCTCTGGCCTGCTCCATGTCCCCCAACCCACCCACCCACCCCACCATTGGCGGGCGAGCCTTCAGCCACTCTGCCCCCAACCTCTGGAATTCCATCCCGCAGTCCTTCCACCTCGCCCCCTCCCTGGCCTCCTTCAAGTCTCACCTCAAAACTCTCCTTTTCGATGGACCCATTGGCAACTCCTTATCCCCCACTTCCCTCCCCTACCCTGTCCTCGGCTCAGGTCTGCAGCAATGACTATCCAGCGCCTTGGGACGTCGTCCTGACGTGAAAGGCACTATACAGTGTAATTTTGTTGTTGTTGTTTTGGATGCTCTAACGGAGCTGTTGCCTGTCGTCGAGGAGTTTAGTTCTGAAGCAAATTCCTCAGATAATCTTTTATCTTCACATAGTTGCTTTGAGGATTGCATACTGGGCATAATTGCCTGATCCAGGAACCTTTTTATCTTTAGTTTGAAGTTTTTAAACACATTGAACACTGCAAAACCTGTCAAATGTCCTCCTGGTTGAATCTATCATATGATGCTCATTCCCCAACCACCACCAACAACAAATTACATTTGTCTAACGCCTTTCACATCGGGGGATGTCTCAAGGCAATGGACAGTCAAACATTTGTACCCAAGCTGGGGATTGGGATCAGGAGGAGTGGTGGGTAGTGAGAGTATTTTACCCTCGATACATTTCCTGCTTCTAGGGTATATTTTGCTATGGACTGACTGGTTACTAATATACTGTGAGCAACACAGAATCTTCCATAGTCAGCTGGGCTGCTGTCAGCTTCGATACATCTCTGTTTGAGGTTCCAATGCAGCCTGTCAGCAGTATTACAACTACTTATTTAGATGTCTTCCAATCCTCAGTCCTTCCTGTACCAATATATTTCTTGCAACGTATCATTTACTTGACAACGAAGAGAAAGGTCTTCAGGCACGGCCTGAAGCTGGGGAACGAGGGGGTTGAAAGAGGGAGCAAATTGCAGCCACAATAGCAACAACAACAACAAGTAGCATTTATATGGCACCCCTCATACAGGGGAACATAACTGAGCACTTCAAGAAGAATTCCAGGATTGTGAGGAGCTTACTGCACACTAATATGGAAAAATAGCATAAAAGAGAGATGGGGATTGAGCGCTGTACAGAGATCCAGGACAGCTGGAGTGAGCATTGCACAGATAACCCTCCACCTGTCCCTCAACTTTTCGAGAGGGTGAAAGAGTAAAGTGGAGTGTAGAGTGAAAGAGTAGAAGTCCTGTAGCTCAGTGGTTAGAGCACTCACCTTACAAGCGTGAGACCTGTGGTCGAATCCAGGAAGGTCAGGGCGAAACCTTGGGCAAGTTTCCTTACTCCACACACACACCTGATAATAATCCCTCCAAAAAACACACAATAATAAAATTGGTCATTTCAATCCACGACTGTTTGTGGGGACGCTGCTGTGCGCAATTGGCTGCTGTGTTTCGCCCACAAATATACAGTCAGTTCACTTTATAATATATTCTATGAAGCGCTTTGAGACATCTAGAACACGTGAAAAGCGCTATATCAAATGCAAGGATTATTATTACCATTATTTAAAAGGAAGGAGCTCTCAGCGCCAAGTTACTGAGCACCTGTTGTGACCTTTTCAGGTTTTCATGCTCACTTTGAACAAAGAAACTCAGGCCTGTGAGATTTGAAAGGAAAGATTAGACAGGCATCACAGCCTGTCAGTAACTGGACAGCATTACTTCACAATCAACACCAGAAAAAATTGAAGAGAGATGGAATTCTTTTTGCACACAGATGGTCATTCAATCCACAGCTGTTTATGGGACACTGCTGTGTGCAATTGGCTGCTACATTTTGCCCACAAAATATCAAGTCAATTCACTTTCAGTATATTCTGTGAAGTGCTTGGAGATGTCTCAATGATGTGACGATAATAATAATCCTTACATTTGATATAGAGCTTTATCGAGCTTCCAAGATATCTTAAAGCTTCGTATTACATAAAGCGTTATATGAAAAGCTAGGATTATTATGATGGTTATTAACAGTATGGCTGTTAGGGCATGGAACACCCGATCAAAACTATTAAATAAAGTATAATCCATAATACATTTTATATTAAGGAATATAAAAGGGCAAGAGATCAAGCCACTGAATTAATATCTCTGATCTGGCATAGACATCTGGCATTTGATCTGGGAGCCTCCACTGTGCTATCTCTCATACGTCTATATATTTTCGCCCACAAATATACAGTCAATTTTCCTACTCTTCTTCATACTGCCCCGACCCGTCCCTCCTTGCTCTTGTCCCTACCTGACTGTACAGAGCCTTGGGACGTCCTCTTGACGTGAAAGGCGCTATATAAATGTAAGTTTTGATTGATGGTAATAAATATTCAGGAATCAATGCTGTACTGGTGAGCAATGAGGACTTAATAATATTAATAATCCTTGCATTTGGCAAGTAAAATGGGACATTTGCCTTGGGTACTTTGCCTTTGTAGCCATTTTACACAAAAGTGTTGGCACATAATTGGACTGTGAGCATCAGAGGCAGGCCTTAATTTTCTCCTCATTCATCACCCTATTAGAAAGTGTCCTTTCTGATAGAGGTTAATAGGCTGTGATCAGGAGGAGGAACCGGTGGGATTTGTTTTAGCCCAAGGTCGCTGAAATCACTTTTAGTGCGGTTGCTGGCTCCTAATGGCTAAATCAGCTGAGACCTGGGAAGATTGAGTCTGTTTGTGAGACTCCCAAACCTAAAAGAAAAGGTTCTCTGGTCCTTGTGAATAGGTGTACACATGGTTTTGCGCTCGTTAAGGTCACAAGTGGAGTCCTGCAGCTTAATGGTTAGAGTAATCGCTTCGGAAGTGTGGAGATCTGGGTTCAATTCCCGGGCAGGACAAAACCTTGGGCAAGTTACCTTACACCACACGCCTCTGATTACCTAGCAATAAGTAGGAACCCGGTTGTTAGTGGATGGATGAATCACTTTTCCGTTGGTAATTATCCCTTCAAAGAAATAATAATTTGGTCACTCAGTCCACGACTGTTTGTGTGCAATTGGCTGCCACGTTTCGCCCACAAAATACACTGTCAATTTACTTTACAGTATATATTCTGTGAAACGCTTTGAGGCATCTCAATGACGTGATAAAGCACTATATCAAATGCAAGGTTTAGTATTATTATTAACTCCCTGCTTTTAAACTTCTGGGTCTAATGCACTGCATTTTGGTTTTCAGACTCAAGGCTGATGCAGTTATTGACTGCAGTCACTTTATGTGGTTGGATGACCTCCAGGCTCAGATGACACAGACCTTCTGTATCGATAAAAAGGCCGACCCTGCCAACTGGGAATACAAATCTCTGTATCGTGGAGACCTGGCAAGGTACTGACCTCAAGTGCAGCTGCATTCACTCATACCGCACTGCGCTGCAGCATTATCCTGGGCTGTGAGTCCAAAATCTTGACATGAGGCTTAACACCACAGCTTTCTAAGCCAGAGATGCGAACGCTACGGATTGAGCCAGCCTGAGACTCAGATTGGATTACCTGAGAAGCGTACTCTGTGCTGTGCCAAGCCACAAAGCTCCTTGCACTGGTTCAGTTGAGGGCACATCAATGTATATGGGGCGAGGGGTGGTGGGGGGTGTTGTATGGAAACAAGCTGCAAAATCAGTCTGTGACAGACCATAACTGTAGCAAATCCATTGCTGTCAGCACTTCATAATGGTGGATACACTGCCAGAGGAACCTTTTTCCTGCACTAAGGGAGGGACTTTCATTAAAAATTCACTGAGTAGGCCCACCAGCAAATATTTATCCTGAATGTTACACTTCATAATGCAAAGGACAGATTGGGTTTAGCATATAAAGGGATTTGGGTATCTGTATTTGTACAGTTTGCTCTAAGGGGAAAATAGAATTTCTATTTAACGTTTACTGGCAAATATTTGTTCTGAATGTTATAGTTTATCATGTATATAAAAGATTGGGTTATAAAGGTGGTTCGGGTGTTATGTATCATACTTTGTTCTAACTATTAAATAGAGTTTCTTCGACAGTTTACAGCACAGTGGGGGCTGTTTTGACCCATTGTCTCCGTGCTGAAGCCCATTGAAGCTATCCACATTAAGCCCAATCCCCTGCTCTTTCCGCATCACATTTGTGCTGGTGCTCGCTCCCCGATTGGAGCTCTCTATTCTGATCCCATTCCCTGTTCTCTCCCCTGTCTGTTCTGCCACTCACTCCTCCACTGGAGCTCGGTACTTTAATCCCATTTTCCTGCTTTTTCCCCTGAACCAATTTATGCGTTCCAGATACAAGAGGAAAGGAGATGCATGCCTTGGTCTAGATGCTAGAAAGCACCGTATCATTTGGGGAGATTCATCCAGAAAGAAGAAAAAGGTACAGAATAAAGACTATCGATACTACAGCAAATCTGGGCTACAACAACTGAGTGCAGTCACGGTTCCTGTTTATAGAAGAGATGGTTCCTCGGGAGAGACCATGCCAGCACAAAGTTGCAGCTCCTTCATACCACTGCCAGACTGGGAAGAGATTGATGGCAGAAACCAGGCCACTTATGCGTTGGTCAATCCACTGGGTGTTTACGATGCTTCCACCACCCTGTGGTTACAGGGGAAAGGGCTGCCGGAGCCCACAGACACAGAGCGGGAACCCCCGAAGAACAGGGAGAACTTGGGCTCGGATACAATGACGAAAGTCGAGTGGTTCAATCGGACGCTGAGAGAGAACCCCGCCGACACTCAAACCTGGATGGAGTTTGTGCATTTTCAGGTGGGTTGCTCTGTGACACTGTTAAATAGAGTTTCTATGTAACACTCACTGGCAAATATTTAATAATAATAATAATTTTATTTAATGTAACGCTTTTCATGTCTTCTAGACGCCTCAAAGCGCTTCTCAGAATATATTGTAAACTGAATTCACTGTATATTTGTGGACGAAAACCGGGAACCAATTGTACACAGCAGTGTCTCACAAACAATCGTGGACTGAAATGACCAATTTATTATACCTGTAGTTTTTTTAGGGATTATTAGGCGTGTTGAGTAAGGAAGCTTGCCACAAGGAAGACGGGTCTCACACTTGTAAGGCGAGTGCTCTAACCACTGATGTACAGGACTCCTGTATTTTCCTGAATTCAAGGTCCTTGTCTTCACTTTCAAGGCCATTCACAGCCTTGCCCCCGCCTATCTCTCTGATCTACTGTCTCCCTACCAGCCTGCCCGCACCCTCCGTTCAGCAGACTCAGGCCTGCTCCGCGTCCACTGTCCTAACCGCCCAACCATTAACTCTTTCCCCTCTCCCACTCTCCTTCCCCTTCCCCCTTCTTCAACCCTTTCCCACCCACCCACCCCCACCCCCCACCCCGCTTGGGTCCTGCCCAGCGCCTTGGGACGTCCTCCCGATGTGAAAGGCGCTTTATAAGTGTAATTTGTTGTTGTTGACCAGACTGTTCAGCGCTTTGGGACGTCCTCCCGATATGAAAGGCGCTATATAAGTGCAATGTTGTTGTTGTATTCTGAATGTGACAGCTTATAATGCATATCAAAGATTGGGTTTAGCATATAAAAGGGATTTGGGTGTGTATTTGTACTCTTTTCTCTAAATGATAAATAGAGTAACTTGGAAAGTTTATAGCACAGACAAGTCCAGTAGCTTAGTGGTTAGAGCACTCGTCTCACAAGCGAGGGGACCTGGGTTCAATTCCCTAACAAGGCGAAACTTAGGGCAAGTTTCCTTACTCCGCATGTCTGGTTACCTAGCAGTAAGTAGGAACCGGCTGTTTAGTTGATTGGCAGATTGCTTTTCCGGTGAAAAATAATAATTTGGTCACTCACTCCACGGCTGTTTGTGGGGACCCTGCTGTGCGCAATTGACTGCCGCAATTTAGCCACACAATAAACAGTCCATTCACTTTACAATATATTCTAGTTCTTTAACATTTCTTGAAATCGCGATAACAACAACAACAAAATTGCACTTATATAGATAGCGCCTTTCATGTCGGGAGGACGTCCCAAAGCGCTGAATGGTCTGCTCGGGATTCGACCGGGGGGAGTGAGGACAGGGTGGGTGTCGAAGTAGGGGGAAGGAGAATGGGAGAGGGGGAAGAGTTAGTGGGGCAGCTGAAGGCGCGGTCGAAGAGGAAGGTCTTGAGACCGGCCTTGAAGGAGGAAAGGAAGGAAGTGAGGCGGAGGGGCTGCGGGATGGAGTTCCACAGTGTGGGAGCAGAGAGGCTGAAAGCCCGGCCGCCGATGGTTGGGCGGTTAGGGCGGTGGACGCAGAGCAGGCCTGAGTCTGCTGAACGGAGGGTGCGGGCACAGGCTGATAGGGAGACAGCAGGTCAGAGAGATAGGTGGGGGCAAGGCCGTGATTGGCCTTGAAAGTGAGGATAAGGTGCTTTAGCTCCAGGGCCCGTGAAGGGTGCTATATAATTAACTGGTTAAAAGTGAGTTGTTGACAAACTGGAGATGTGAAAACGGGGTGTTTTTCTTAACAATGTAAAGATTAAAGGATTAGTGGCCACATCCAAGGAATGTGTTAATCTCTTAGTTTTTTCTTGAGATGGGTTTCAATACTGCTCGAGGGAAAAAGCAGACAAAGATTCCTTTTATGCCTTTTAAAATTAGTGTTTGCATTCCTCATGTAGTCTGTCTGGTTTCACATTGTCTCCTGAATGGATTCCAGTGGGGAAGCGAGCATCAGCATAGACACCATGGGGAGAGAGAGCAGGTAATGGGGTTAGAGTAGAGAGCACCAGCACAGACATGATGAGGGAGAGAGCGGGAAATGGGATTAGAGTAGAGGGTTCCAGTGGGGGAGCGAGTGACATTGGTAATAGCCTATGAAGAAGACCAAGGTTAACCCTTAACCCTAAACATCATCAATGAAGGGAACCGTGCTGAGATGGGAGCCCCTAGAAGAGAAATATCATTTCATAAAGAAGTGTTTGAAGCTTTTAAGTAGACTGGAAAGCTCCCTCCTTGCCTACAATAATGAATAGGTATTGCACAAAGAAATGAGAAAGCCTTATATTTAATAGCACCTTGGATTGCATGTTATGACAACCCTGTGTTTCTGATTCAGTCTTTATGTCCAGGGTGTTGATGTGTTTGATGGTGAACCTGAAATTAAGTCATGAAAGACTACAAAAACCTCTCGCAGACGAGGGAAGCACAAAATGACAGCATTTTAAAGCTTGATAATTTCCTTCAGTGATACTGGGATGATCTCATGGCTGTGAGAAGCGTTTTTGATTACAGAGAAACTGGGGTTGTCTTCAATGGGAGGGTGAAGATTGAGAGGAGACATGATTATGCGATGGTTTGATTGTGGTAAATTAGAGAAAAGATTTTTGCTGGTTGGTGGGAGCAGATAAATTTAAGATTACTTAATAAATAAAGGGAGCAGACATGGAATGTCCTTCACAACTGGTGAGCAGGGGAGTACCTTTTTAAAGGGAACTGGATACGTATTTCAAATCAACAGTAATCATAATAATCCTTGCATTTGATATAGTGCCTTATCACGTCATTGAGACATCTTGGGGTGTTTCACGCAATATAAATAACGAATAATGATATATAATAATCCTTGAATTTGATAAAACGCTTTTCACGTCTTCTGCACGTCTCAAAGCGCTTCGCAGAATGTACTGTAACGTGAGTTGACTGTCTATTTGTGCGTGAAATGCGGCAGCCAATTGTTCCCCCAAACAGCCGTGGAGCGAGTGGCCAAATTATTATTATTTAGTTATAACAAATACTATAAAGGTGTGGAGGAAGAGAAGAAAATGAAGAGGAGTGGGACTGAATGGGTAGCCTCTTCAGAGATGGCCTCCATCTGTGCGCAATTGGTTGCCGTGTTTTGCCCACAAAATACCCAGTCACTCCACTTCACAATATATTCTGTGAAGCGCGTTCAGAGGCATCAACCATGTGATAAGACGCTATTTCACATGCAAGGATTATTATTATTGTTTTTATCTTTTGTAAAATGCTAATGCCTTCCCTTCGCTCAGGATGAATTGCTGAAGGGACCCAGTCCGTATCAAATGTCTGCAGCGGACACGGAGAAAAGGAAGAAGTCTGTGAGGGTTCTGCTGGAGAAGAAGCTGGCTATCTTGGACAGGGCGATCGAGAACAACCCTGGCTGTGTGGAACTCAAGGTGGCTCGGCTAGCGATCTGCCAGGACTTTTGGGAGCCAGCCAGTCTGGTCAACGAGTGGAAGAAAGTGGTTTTCCTTCATCCCAATGACGCCAGCCTGTGGCAGAGGTACCTGCTGTTCTGTCAGGGTCAGTTCAGCACCTTCACAGTGTCCAAGGTCAATGGCATCTATGGCAAGTGTCTGAGCACCTTAGCGGCCTCCCTGGATGGCACCCTGGTATCTCACCCCACCCTGCCAGGCACTGAGGAAGCCATGCTGGGTAAGAGCTAGGGACTCGCAACCAAACATAACCTGCCTTTTTTCTTTTTAGGCACTTTTGATCACCTACATGTTTCACATTCACTGTACTTTACTATCGCTGTGGCCCATACGCCTATCAAGAAGCGCCCCTCCCTATCCCGGGTGAAAGATGAAACCTTGGGCAAGTTTCCTTATTCCACACGCCTGATAATAATCCTTGAAAAATAAAACAAATTGGTCATTTCAATCGATGACTGTTTGTGGGGACGCTGCTGTGCGCAATTGGCTGCCACGTTTCGCCCACAAATATACAGTCAATTCACTTTATAGTATATTGTGTGAAGCGCTTTGAGACGTCTAGAAGATGTGAAAAGCGCTGTATCAAATGCAATTATTATTATCATATTTATGGCTTGAATCAAGAAATATTCAATCAAGAAAATGTATTATTGGCCGACCATAATGGTTGGCTGGCTACCACTGCTTTACAGTAAATCCTGTGAACTGCTTTGAGATGTCCTCCCAAACTGAAAGGTGCTACAGTATATCAAATTTAGGGATAATTGTAATTATTATTCATCCCTGTCTAGAGAACTTTCTATTTCATTTGATAGTAAACCTTGGGCAAATTTCCTTACTCATTTCAATCAATAACTATTTGTGGGACACTGCTGTGCGCAGTTGGCTGCCGCGTTTCGCCCACAAATATACAGTCAATTCACTTCACAGTATATTCTGTGAAGCGCTTTGAGACGTTGACAAGATGTGAAAAGCGCTGTATCAAATGCAAGGATTATTATTGTTAAACCCACTGTGTTTGTTTGTAACCTCTCCCTCCGTTCTCATTTGGCCAGGAATCTTCTTACAACAATGCCACTACCTTCGTCAGAGCGGCCACTCAGAAAAGGCCATTGCTCTCTTCCAGGCTCTCATTGATTTCACCTTCTTCACACCCGATCACCTAACTGCCTTACTAACCAAGACACAGGTAAGGGCGCCCCTTTGCACCCAGATTATCTGTTTAATATCACAGTGACGCTTTCAGGCAACGGTAAACCACTGGTATCAAATCATTGGTTTTGACCTGGAATGAACTGCCTGAAAGGGTAGTGTGAGCAGGTTCAATAATAACAGTTAAACAGGAATTAGATGTATACTTGAAAAGGAAACATTTATAGGGCTATGGGGAAAGAGCGGAGGACTGGGACTAGTTGAATAGCTCCTTCAAAGAGCCAGCACAGACACGATGGGTCGATTGGCCTCCCCCTATGCTGTATGACTCTACGATCACATCTGGTTATTCACCAAGCTACTTGCCTAACCTAACCTCCCTAAAAATAGCTGTCTGTTTTCCCAGGAGCAGAGAAAGTTAAAGGACAGGATGGAAGCTTTCTAAATTCTGGATGTTTTTGATGCAGTGAATAAGGAAACCTTTTTTCAATTGATCTGCGACTGAGTTAGCATTATCAATGAAAGATTATCAGGTGGGGAATAAAGGAGGAGGTTAGAATCAATTATTTTACACAGAGGGTTGTTGTAAAAGAAAGCATTTTACTGGCTGTTGGAGCTGAGACTATAAAAGTAATTAAAGCGGATTTGGATAAATAATATTAAAGGGTCTGAGGATAAAGCAGGGAATGGGATTAGAGTAGAGAGCTGCAGAGAGCAGCAGCACAGGCACCATGGGGAGAGAGAGAGAGAGAGCGCAGGGGAATGTGGTTAGAGTAGAGAGTTCCAGTGGGGGAGCGAGCAGCAACACAGACACCATGGGGGAGAGAGAGAGAGCAGGGGAATGGAGTTAGAGTAGAGAGCTCGAGTGGGAGTGCGAGTGCAGACACGAGATTGAACAGCCTCCTTCATGACGCAAACCTTTTGATTCCAATTCAATAAAATTATCAACAATAAGAACAACAACTTGCACATATGTAGCAGAGAGTAGCGTCTGAGAGTGCTCAACAGGGCAGAGGCAGACTACAAGCTGGGTGGGGGAGGTGGGGGGTGCTGTGTGGGGGTATGCATGGCCATATAAGCACTGCCGATCAGGAAGATTTTCAGGCTGAATTTGATAAAGGGGAGAGAATAGCTGAAAGCGCGACCTCCGATTGTGGGGCGGAGGTGGAGAGGGACGAGCGGGATGCCATATGCCAGTCGAGCGGAGGCACCGAGTGATGGATTCGGGGAGTGAGGAGGTCAGAGAGGTAGGGAGGCCAGGAGAGCAAAGGGTGTTTGAACACGAATGAACACGCAGTCGTTCGGTTGAGAGACAGTCACATCACCAAGTGTGTTAGCCGGGTATTTGTATTGAAATTGGCAGTTAAGATTTCATTCCAGAACTTGCCACATCTTTGTTTTTTTTAACAAGTGCGTCACAGGTCCTAAATATAGTTATAGTTATGTCACCCGGGCAACCTCCACAGTTTCAGGCCTGCACTATAATTTTCATGCGTAATGCAGTCACTAGACACAAGCACCTGCATGGCATTTTGTAAATGTGTAGCGCACAAAATGAAGGCAGAGCCCGAGAGCCACTCAGCCAGCGAGTGAGCCCATATTAAATGGGATTCAATATCCTGTGTGTAGTGTGCAAAACACTCGTGGGCTTTGGAGCATCTGAAACCCTCTGACATGCAAGAGGGTGGGTAGAAAGCTAGCGTTGTGTTTCAGAGCATAATATCAGAAATAATTGATACCCAAGGAGTGATTGAAAGCCTAATTGAGGGGTACAGGTAATTAAACACCGCGAGAATGAAATGAGATTGCATTACATTACTGTCTGGCGATCGCACTAGGGTATCTCTCCTATATAAGTTTTATTAACGTCACAGTGAGGGTTGTTTTATTTCGGGATAATCCAGAACTCTCTGTGTTTCTCCTGATGTTCATCTTGCAGGGTTAATGATCTAATTTCTGCAGGAAATACTAGATAAGGTAATAGAGGGGGAACTCGACTTCTAATTTAATGGTTAGAGCAGTTGCCTCGCAAGCAGGAAGACCTGGCTTCGATTCCCGGGCAGGGCAAACTGTTGGACAAATTTTAAGCAGTAAGTAGGAAACTGGTTGTTAGTCGATTGGTGGATCGCTTTTCCAGGAGTAATAATAATTCCTTCAAAATAAATTTCAAAGAATTTGGTCACTCAATGACTCCATGACTGTTTGTGGGACACTGCTGTACACAATTGGCTGCCGTGTTTTGCTCAACAAATGTGCAGTCAGTTCACTTTACAGTATATTCTGTGAATCGCTCCGAAACATTTCGAATATATGATAAGGCGCGGTGTCAAATATAAGGATCATTGTTGTAATGTGGATTTACCAGCCCCAAATTTCCACTGTATCAACTGTTAACATGCAGAAGAAACATGATATTTGTATTTAGAAGTACTTCATTGTAGTCAGTATGATGGAGGGAGGGAGGGCATTGTTTTCATAGCAGATAATGATCGGTCGCCATGTTTGGTGCCACATCAGAGGCGAAATGTGTTCTCTTGACAGCTTTTTTTCAGTTCGTCGGTAGTTTCAAATCTGTTTAGTAACAGGGAGGGTGACACGTGGACACCCTGTTTTTCTGCTGTTTCAGACGGCATTTAGAAAGGAGGTTAAACCAAGGCTCTCTTTTCCCTGTTCAGGGGGACAATGAAGACCCAATTTGAAAATGTGACGGGAGAGTTTTTCATGTTATCCTGGCCACCAATCCACCATAAATAATACATTGCCTTTCACTGTGTGTGGGACTTTGCCGCGCACAAACCTGTTAACGTTTGTCTATAAATACGGAGAAGCTTGACAGCAGTTTGCTGAGGTGGCAGTTTTATGAGTTAGCGCTCTATGACGTTTTAAGGATTCTTATTTTGTTGCCAACCCAGCCCCAGTTCTGCCGCATATTTTGTTTTGACAAATGGTCACTTGGGTGAGAATGCTGATGTCTGTAGATTCATAGGAACTGGAGGAGGCCATTCAGGCCCTTGAGCCTGTTCTGCCATTCTATAAAATGGCTGATCTGTACCTCAACTCCACTTTCCTGCCCTTGCCCCATATCTCTTAATACCTGACCGTACAAACATCTATCCACCTCAGTTTCCCCTTTAAAGCCATCCATAGCCTTGCCCCACCCTAGCTCTGTGACCTCCCCACCAACCTGTCCGCACCCTACGCTCAGTGGGCTCCCTGTCCCCTGACCCACCCGCTCCACAACGGTGGGCGAGCCTTCAGCCACTCTGCCCTCAAACTTTGGAATTCCATTCAGCAATCCCTCCGCCTCACCCCCTCCCTGGCCTCCTTCAAGTCTTGCCTCGATACCTTCCCCTTCGACTGTGCCATCAAATGACCCACCTCTAATTTTAAGATGATGCCCCCTTGTTCTGGATTGCCTACCGGAGGAAATAGATTTGAATCTCGTTGAGAGAAATAAGTTTGGGGTGGAAATCAAAATCCCTCAGGTCACTGCCCAGGCTAACCGGGCAGAACTCAGCATTCTCTCCGTCAGTCATCACTCATATAACGTTCAGGCAATGTGCCCAGTGCAATTTCAAATGCTATTGAATATTTGACATTTAATCCGTGGCACTTTATTTTGTATAATCTTTTTGATGGTGGGGGTTGGTTAGTTCAGCGGGCACTCCTAGCTATCTGTTTTGATGGTGGGGGTTGGTTAGTTCAGCGGGCACTCCTAGCTATCTGTTTTGATGGTGGGGGTTGGTTAGTTCAGCGGGCACTCCTAGCTATCTGTTGGATACTGCAGTGCAGTGTTAGCCTTTCCGTTAGATCAACAACTCACATTTATATAGCACCCTTCGCGCAGGGTAGTGCCCCAGTGAGCTCGACAGTGGTGGATTCTGGCACCGAGCCAGGGGGGAGAGTGAGTGTAGGAGGTGATTGTATCCATGATGAAAAAAGGAACGTCTTTTGAAGGGATTCAAAGGTAGGAACAGAGGGGGCAAGGCAGAGGGATTGAGGGGGAGAGTTCCCGAGTCTCATGGTGTGGTGGCTAAAGGCATGGCCAGTGCTGGTGGAGCGGAGGCACAAACAGGAGCCAGCCGAGCGGAGGCAGTGGATGGTGAAGGAGTAGTGGAGTTCCTGTAGCTCAGTGGTTAGAGCACTCATCTTACAAGCATGAGACCTGTGTTTCGAATCCAGCAGATCAGGGCGAAACCTTGGGCAAGTTTCCTTACTCCAAACACACATGCCTAATAATAATCCGTCCCCACTCCCCCCCCCCCCCCCCCCACCCCCAATTTTTTTAAAAAAATTGGTCATTTCAATCCATGACTGTTTGTGGGGACGCTGCTTGCGCCATTGGCTGCCACGTTTCGCCCACAAATATACAGTCACTTCACTTTACAGTATATTCTGTGAAGCGCTTTGAGACGGCGATAAGATGTGAAAAGGCGCTATATCAAATGCAAGGATTATTATTACATATCATGGGTGAATTGACCAAAAGGACAAGTGGTGTCCAGTGCATATCTATTGAGAGCTAAAGGTACCAGTTAATTGGTTTCAGAACTACGTTAGTAATTCTAGCTCTTGATAAAATGATCAAATCCAAAAACCTGCCAACGGATTAAAGACAGACGCAAAGCGCCCCCCAGTGGTTGATGTTTTTATTATTATGTAACAAGGTTATCCAAACAACTGCAAAAAAGCTCTTCACCAGCCTCAACTCAAATAACATAAAAGGTTCAAAGTAGTTTACACTAATTATCATGTGTAGTGACTGCTTTTTTTAAAGATAAACCTATAATAAATTGGTCATTTCAATCCACGACTGTTTGTGGAGATGCCGCTGTCACAATTGGCTGCCGCGTTTTGCCCGCAAATAAACAGTCAATTCACTTTACAGTATATTCTGTGAAGCACATTGAGACGTCTAGAAGATATTAAACGCGCTATATCAAATGCAAGGATTATTATTATTGGCAGGAGCCATTCCGAGTGCAGCAAAGACCTCAAAACAGTCATGGGATAAATTAATGAATGTAATTTAGTTAATTTATACTGGAGGAGTGTTGGCCAGAGGCTTTCAAGTAAGATTGAACGCTCATAAATTTATCCCCGTATTGCCTTTGGCATGTTTCTCCTGCAGTCCATAGCCAGGATTAAATTATATTATTGCTTCATATCTTCCTAAATGCTCATCGTTGAGCACAGCTCTCTCTAATAGAATTGGATTCATAAATAAAAACAGAAGGAGCTGGGACAGCATCTACAGAGGGACAGTTTCTTTCCCCCTCTCTATCAATGCTTTCTAATCTGCTGAGTGTTCCCAGCAAATATTATTATGTTTTATTAACCCATTCCAGCTGTTCAGAGCCCTCTGTATAAAGAGATGCTTCCTGGCATCTTGCCTTGCAGATCCCTGCTGTGTAGCCTCAAGCGTATTGTTCTGGGTTTACTTTCTCTCTATCCCATTATCATCTGGTATACCTTTTATAAGGTTTCCTCTGAAGATAGGAACTGAACAAAAGAGAGATCAGGCGGTGGAGAGAAAATGAGAAAGCGAACACTGCCAACCAAAACTGGAGTCAGGTTTGAATTGTTTTGATGTGAAAGCAGTAGAAATAAAATAGGGAAACGAGAGACTAATTAGATTTGAGAGTTACCATATCATAGCGTTAACAGAAACTTGGCTTGGGCCAGGACCAGGTTGGGAACTAAATATTCCTGGATATAAATTTTTCAGGACAAGTAAAGAAGGAAAGCAGAGTTGGGTTGGCAGGGACTCCAATGTCATGAGTCTATATAGAGTCTATATAGTTAGTTTTCTTGAAACCCATCATCAAACCAGCTTACAAATGGGAAAATCTGTCACAAACTCAAAACACCACGGTTGTCACCAAGATTGATCAGCATTTAGCTGCACAGAGTCCTGTACAACAACAACAACAATAAAATTACATTTTTAGAGCACCTTTCACATCGGAGGTCCACTGTAGCTCAGAGGTTAGAGCACTCGGCTTGCAAGCAAGAGTGCTGCGTTCAATTCCAGGCACGGTGACACCTTAACTGTTACACTTATCTGCAGTATTTCGGAAAGATTTGCCAGTGAATGTGCATGAGGCTTGCTGTTTGCATTGTGCGTGTGTTGGGGGAGTGGGGACGGGGGAATTAGAGATCCTTGGTTTATCATTATATCCACAATAATAAATTGGTCATTTCAACCCACGGCTGTTTGTGGGGACGCTGCTGTGCATAATTGGCTGCCGCGTTTCTCCCACAAATATACAGTCACTTCACTTTACAGTACATTCTGTGAAGCGCTTTGAGACGTCTGGAAGATGTGAAATGCGCTATCTCAAATGCAGTGATTATTATTATTATTATTGTCACATCTTGCCAATCTAACAATAATAATCCTTGCATTTGATATAGTGCCTTATCACGTCTTCGAGACCTCACAAAGCGCTTCACTGGACATACAGTAAATACCTCGATAATCTGGCACGGTTGGGCCCACTCTCCTCCCGGATTTTGGAGTTTGCCGGTGATGGCTGGGGAAGCCCCGCCCCACAACCTCGGGTGCTGTAAACACACTGAAGCCAAAAAATGGCCGAGCTCCACCCACAATGCCAGGTGACAGTGGCCACGCCGGGAACGGGTAGCTGTTCTGAACTTTGGGAGATTTGCTGGACATTGGAAAAAATCTAATACCGTGTATTTTGAAATTTTGCTGATTTTAGGGCTTTCGGAATGTTGAATTATCGAGATTTTACTGTTTAACTGAATTGATTGCATATTTTGTGAATGAAACCCGGCAGCCAATTGTACAATGAAACCTACCCAACGTTTTGTCCTACCGGGGAATCGAACCCTTGTCCTCTCGCTCGCAAGGCAAGTGCTCCAACCGCTGAGCTACAGGACTCCACAGTCTGGTCCAATTAGGGTAGGGCTTTTAACGTCTAGACTCCAAAAGTAATCTCATAAGAATATCAGAGAAATCCAGTGTTGATATTTTTGAGTTAAGAGCCTGGATTCCGGTAGAGCAGCGGATAAAGGGGATCGCTCTCCCTGCGGAATTGTTGCACATTTTTGAATGAGAAAATACTGCAACTGTGTGTTGGCACTGAAGCAGCGTCTTTCTAAATCACTGTGTGACTGCAATACGCCAATGCAATGCAGGAGTTTAATTGCTTGCGGTTATAAATGTATTGATTTTCGATGGTTAAAGTGTTGCCCCGGCGCTGTGCGCAACCAATGGCTTTTTATTGCTGCGTTTGGTGACAGAATTATAAATTACAGAGATTTGAGAAATATCAAGTGGATTAAATGTCATCTCTTCCTGTCAGCAATCAATGACACACTGTACTCTCTTGAGAATAGGACAAATTGCTTTCCTCTTGATAAGCACGATATTGAGCAACAAGAAATCAAGGTGATGTGGCGTTCTCCGTTTTTTAAAAAAAAACGCTCTTTGCCTGAGAAGTGAAGTTATTATTAACCTAGTCTAACTGATCATCAGCATAAAGCCCGGAGTGTGGCTGAAAAGTTTGGGTGTTCCCTCGTTCCTTTTCACACAGCTCCGGCTCGTTGTGTTTTCTCTATCCTCTGCTTCTGAACGCCCTGGGGGTTACAGAGGCATTCAAAATGTGGCGTCGAGTAGCACAGTGGTTAGCGAGCTCACCTCACAAGCGAGAGGAACAGGGTTCGATTCCCAGGTGGGGCAAAACCTTAGGCAAGGTTCCTCACTCCACATGCCTCTGTTTACCTAGCAGTAAGTAGGAACCCGCAGGAACCTGGTTGTTAGTCAATTGGCGGTCGGTTTCCGGAATAGTAACCCCTCATACCACCCCCCCACCCACCAAGTTTTTTTAAACGTGATCACTCAATCCATTGTGGGACACAGCTGTTTGCAGTTGTCTGACTCATTTCCCCCACAAAATACACTCAATACATTTTACAATATAATCCGCAAGGCGCTTTGAGATGTGTCAACAATGTGATAACAACAAGAACAACAAAATTACACATATACAAATTACATGTATACAAAATTACACGTCTTTCACATCTGGAGGACGTCCCAAAGTGCTGAACAGTCAGGACGGGACCCGAGCAAGGGAGAGGGGCAGGGTAGGGGGGAAAGGTGAGAGAGAGTCTGGAGGGGAGGGAGGGAGAGAGTTGGGAGGGCAGCAGAAGACACGGTCAAAGAGGAGGTTCTTGAGACCGGCCTTGAAGGAGGCGAGAGAGGGAGCGAGGCGAAGGGACTGTGGGATGGAGTTCCAGAGTGTGGGGAAGAGATATCAGGCACAATATCAATATCAGGCGCAGTGTGATAAGGCACAATATCAAATACGATTATTATTATTATTCAAAATTCCTCAAGACTTGCTCCTTGTGCTTACTCCAATGTGGAAATGGACTGCAGTACTTCCCTCAGTGTGCCAATCACTCACAATGGCTGGTGTGCTACAGGTGCGCAAAAATTGACTTGTATTTGAGAGGGTCTTAACAGCTGTCAGCAGTTCCACTCCCCCCAGCCGTTAAGCAAACAGCCAACATGTTCCGCTGTCAGTCCTGTCAGCGACCACTTGGGTCTTTGGAGTGATGACAAGAGTTGATCTTGAATGAACTTGGCGGATTCTCTTCAAGCATTCCCAGCACGCGGTGCATACAGGCTTAGTTCCAAACAAAAGACTTTCAGCTGCATTAACACAGCCAGTGTACGTGGTGTGGGTTTAATTGTCGCTGCGCTCTCTGGAGGCAACTAGTTTATAGAGACTATTCTGAGAAAGAGGGAGAATTAAAACTTTCGTTAGTATCTTATTACGCTGATTTGCCAAGCGCTTCACGTATTGTCACTGTGAAATGAAGTGATTTAAAAAAAAAAAAAATCCTTTCATTTGATAAGAGCTCCTTATCACATTGTTAGTGTCTCAACGCACTTCACAAAATATATTGAAAGGTAGATGGACTTTTTAACCCCAGAAAGCCATCCATTAATCGACTTACAGCGGGCTTTCCTGCTTATTGTTAGGTGAACAAAGGCATGTGGAGTAAGTAAACTTGCCTAAGGTTTGGTGGGCTGGACGGTGGGGAGACTGCAAACTCATTTGGAATAGTGTAATGGGATCTGGTTTAACATCTCATATGAAATTCAACAGCCTCAACACCCCTTCAACCCTTCAGTAATGCATGGAGCGATAGCTCTTCACGTCGGGAGGATGTCCCAAGGTGCCAATTACTCCTATTACCCCAATTTGAAATGCTTAACATGAAGTACAGAATGTGAATTGAATTGTGTCCTTATTTACTGGCCCATTCGAGACATATAAGTCATGGAGTGTGGTTAGCAGCGATGGCAAACGGGAGCTGTGACAGATTTTTTTTTTTCTCTTCCCACCATATTTTGGTGCGTTGAAGCTGTAAATAAGATGCCTTGGGGGAATAAGATAATAAAAACTAAAATAAAAGTAAAATACCATTGTTTTTCGCCCACTGCTGTGTCCAAACAATACTATTTTGTCTACAAAATAGTCAATCCACTTTACGATATATTCTGAGAAGTGCTTTGAGACGTCTCAATGACGTGATAAGGCACTATATCAAATGTAAGGATTATTTTTATTATATAAACCCAGAGCAAGAGCCCCCCAAATCCCCCCCCAAGGCAGAAGGACAGAGGTTTGTAACATCAATTTTAGGACAGACACCAGGAATGTATTTCTTTGTACAGAGGAGAATCAAAACTGGGTGGTCAGAAACGATACTTGAGGCCAGTGCTGTGGGAGTCAACAATAACAATTTGTATTTATGCATCGCTCTTCATGTGGGGTTGAGTCTCAGAGCATTACGTCCTGTAGACGGAGCAGACCTGTAGCTCAGTGGTTAGAGCGCTTGCCTTGCAAGCGAGAGACCCGGATTCAATTCTGGGCAGGGCAAAACCTTGGGCAAGTTTCCTACTCCACACGCCTAATAGATGCTTAAAAACAAATTTGGGCCATTTCAATCCACAACTGTTTGTGGGACACTGCGATGTACAGTTGGCTGCCGCGTTTCGCCCACAAATATACAGTCAATTCAGTTTACTGTATATTTCGTAAAGCGCTTTGAGACGGCTAGAAGATGTGAAAAGCGCTATATCAAATGCAAGGATTATTATTATTACACAGTGGCGTTTAATAATAGCTTGACACTGTAATAATAATAATAATCCTTGCATTTGATATCGGGCCTTATCACGTCTTTAAGATGACTCAAAGCTCTTCACTGTAAAGTGAATTGACTGTATGTTTTGTGGGAAGACCTGTTTAATGTTCTGGAGGTGTGAGATTGAATGAAGCCATGGGCCTTCTTCATCTATACCTATCAACAGCTCGTGACATCTCAGTGGCTGCCTCTGCTGAGATCAGCTGACTCTAGAGTAGAGCTCAGACCAGTAACTTTCCCGTTCAGTGATTGACGGTGGTTTACTCATTGGGAAAATGATGGTTTAAGTGGGGGTGGGGGAGGTGGGGGGAGAAACTTGCTGTAACTATTGAGCCTTGCATTATTTGGTGAATTCAACCAGCACTGAATTTATGTTGGGTCTTGCCTTGGGGTGGGATAAATTCTGAACAAATCTGTAGAGACAATACTTGCGAGACAATACTTGTGTGAGTAGTAAACTTACCGAACAGGCCCTTGAGGGAGATGGGGGGAAGCAGAAAGTGTTTGTTTGCTTCAAGAATAAATTTAGATAGATTTCTGCTGGGAAATAATATCTTGGGATACAGTGTATAGTTTGGGACACGACATGTCAAGCGACTGCTAGAATGGTGGAAGGCAAACTCGATGGACCTTCGAATTCAGGCAGGGTCAGTTTGGCCCTGACCTGCCTGAATTCGAACACGGGTCTCACGCTTGTAAGGCGAGTGCTCTAACCACTGAGCGGCAGGACTGTGTGTGTCTGACGGCAGGTGGTCACTAAAGCACTAGTCTTTAGGGACAAGTTTGGGTTCCTGGTTAGAAATAAGTTTCAAGTATTGATTTATCAGCATTGGGAGGCCAGCTACTAAATTAGCTCAGGATCCACACGCAGTTTGCTATTGCGTTACGGCTGCTGTACCCAGTAACCTTGACAAATGAATATGTTCTTACACTGTACCTCGCCTGAACAAAGCTATTACCATCTCAGCTATTTTTACCCTTTAACGCCTTTCATAAAAGGCAGAATCGTGGACTGTAAGAAAAGTGAGGCCATAAAACAATATATGTGTCTGGAGATTAGAACCGAATGGCCTGTAATACCCATGTAATTTTATTCTGTTTGGGCCACTGCGCCCTGAGCTGCCAGTGGAGGGCAGATAAGGTTAGAGTTTTTTCTCTCTCCCCTGCATTGCACAAAACTGTTGCATTGAGAGATTGATCTCCTTATTATTGGGACTAGGGACAAGATATCATATTTATGAGGCGAGATATGAAAAGTTGATGCTTCAAGAGGGTGGGGGGGAGGGCTGGCGAGAGAGAAGGAGTCTAATGAGATTTTCAAAATGATAAATGGTTTTGATAGAGTAACTCGCACAGAGAGACTTTCTCTGATCAGTCTGTCAGACACAAGACTGCATAAATTGAGGATTAACATCAAACGGGAAAAGATGGGAGATGGATTTTTTTTTTTTTACAAATGTTTGTTAGTTTGTAATGCTTCACCATAAATGGTTTGTGAAGCCGTGCGATGGAAGGAGGAGCGAGCACCGGCACAGACATGATGGGCAGAGAGAGAGAGAGAGAGAGCTCCAGCACAGACACGATAGGCAGAGAGAGAGAGAGCAGGGAATGGGGTTAGAGTAGAGAGCTCCAGTGGGGGAGCGAGCACCAGCACAGAAACAATTAACTGAATGACCAACTTTGTGCTGTAAACATTACATGTCTTCTGATTCAGGATTTTGTAATGAAGATATGGATTAACACCAGCTTTTGGTCCAGAGGACTCATTCATTGCCCTATTTTGAAGAAGAGAGGGACATTCGCACGTGTATTTGTGGCCAAAAAAACAAGAGTTGTTAATCATTCATCTGGTTGTTGTGTGCGGACCTTCAAACTAGTTGGTGTCTCATGTATCCTGCTTGCACCAAGAGTGGGGCTGGTAGAAAAGGGGCCAGATTTCAATAGCGGAAGCTGACTGCGATTGATTAGATACCTCAGAGCTTCATTAAAGTATCACAAAGTGTTTAGTCTTCCAGCTATCAGGGATACCAACCTGTCCGCCTGCCCCCTCCGCTCAGCTGGCTCTGGCCTGCTCCACGTCCCCCGACCCTCCCTCCCCACCATTGGCGGGTGAGCCTTCAGCCACTCTGCCCCCAACCTCTGGAAATCCATCCCGTGGTACCTCCACCTCGCCCCTTTCCTGGCCTCCTTCAAGACCCGCCTCCAAACCATCCTCTTCGATGGTCTCATTGGCAACTCCTAATCTCCCCTTTCCTCCCCCCACCTGTCCCCAGTTTGGGTCTGACACAGTGACTGTCCAGCACCTTGGGACGTCCTCCTGACACTCTACAAGTGTCATTTTGTAGTTGTAGTTGATGTCAGGAACATTAAACATGTGTTGTGATGTTTGTATAGGACAGGCTTGGAAATGGGTCTAACTGTGCATAATGGTCTGCCCAGAGAAGCATTATACTGTACGTTTGAGTTATCCCCTTGCTCGTGAATGTTATATCATGGAATTGGATGGTGTGGCTTGGATGGGAAGTTCTGTGTTTCACGATGACTGGAGTGCTCTTTCCCTGGTCAGGTGGAATTCTTTGAACCGTTCTGGGACAGTGGTGAGCCGCGGTTTGGAGAGAAGGGAGCGAGGGGTTGGAAGGTGTGGATGAGGCAGCAGGAGAGAGGTGGATGGCTAGTCACAAATGAACAAGGTGAGTGAGACACTTTCATGTTTGGGACTTCCTCGTGATATGAACGGTGCTCTACAAATATTCTACCAATATATTGTTGGTGCTTTATGTCCTCATACTGGAGCTGTACCACATTCCCAGTTGGACTCCCCTTAATATTTTCCACCTGGAACTGTCTTGAGACTGAGCCCCACACGTGCAGTAACCTCACGGCAAAGAGACAAGATCAGCCATTCCTAACTGTTTGGGTTGGATTGGGTCCTGGAGGGAACGGTTGATGGCACATCCAATTCCTCTATATGTTTGAGCCCAGAATGATCAGCATTGCGATAGAATCTGCCAAGTTCAATACATTCTCTTGCCACAAATTGGCAGTAAAGCTAAACATTGGTTTGGACAAATTCAGTTGCAATAATACCAACAACAACCTGCACTTATATACAAAACAGTGCAAGTACATTGGAATTGTCATTTGTGTTTTATACCAGACCCTTATTAACATTGGGCCTATATTTGAAGCCAGGTGTATTCATTCCCTTTAAGGAAACTCCAGACCCGGTCGGTGGTCGTGTTCTTGGGTTTGATCTCCGTTGAGATCATTCAATCGCTTTTAACTCCCGGAGTCTCGTCCCAATCCAAGTCCAGTTGAATTGTCGGAAAATTACTTCCAACCGTTGTCACTAAGTCAGCGATTGTGTTTACCCAGCGTTTGGCCAGGCAGGCTGAGACACTGGGCAAGTTTCCTTACTCTACAAACACGCCTGTGTTGACCTGGCAGTAGGTGGGAGCCTGCTCTGCTTGTTAGTTGTGTGGCAGATGGCTTTTCTGGGAGAATAATAATAATCATATTCCTTGCATTTGATACAGCGCCTTCCACATTTTATCGATGTCTCAAAGCGCTTCAAAACCTATAATAAATTGGTCATTTCAATCCATGTATATACTGTAAAGTGAATTGACTGTGTATTTGTGGGCGAAACGCGGCAGCCAATTGCGCACAGCAGCGTCCCCACAAACAGTCGTGGGTTGAAAATGACCAATTTATTATAGTTTTTTTTTTTGAGGGAATATTATTAGGCGTGTGTGTGTGTGTGGAGTAAGGAAACTTACCCAAGATTTCGCCCTGATCTGCCTGGATTCGAACCCGGGTCTCACGTTTGTAAGGCGAGCGCTCTGAGCTCCAGACGATGAGGGCCTCCTGAGTCGTGGCTTATTTGGCTGACGTGTGAGTTTGGCTTTGCTGCAGATGACGAGGATGATGAAGATGAAGTCGGTGATGAAGTGAAGGACAAGTCGCAGCCCAGGTGGCAGGTTTGGCTGCAGGTCGAGAGTTCCCGTGACGTCAAGCACTGGTTGCCGTGGCGACCCGAAGAGGCCAAACCTCGTGCTGAAGAGGACTGCGATGATCCTGACAGACAGGTACCTTTATGAAGCCTGACCCCAGCGTAAGCCTTTGAGAGGTGATTCACTTGCAAGTCAGAGTGTAGGAGTAAAACTGACCCTTTCCCTGAGAGAGTGCGTGTGAGAGAGAGAATCACATTACAGTATTACCGTGCTGTATCACATCAAACGTGTCGCAAAATGCTTTTTTATTATCTCAAATGTAATGACTGTTTCTGTGGACAAAGGCAGCAGCAAAGTGCCACACAGAAGCGTGAGGTGATTGAATAATATAATTGATTAACTGCAGGGGGGAAATTTGACCTTGCTTTCTGACCCAACCGAGCTGGAAAGCTAGAATACCAATCAGACTTGCTATGCATCTCACAATCCATCCTGTAGTGCAATGCAGAAGAATCCAATTGTCAGTTCATACACTGAATAAGCCTCTGGCGACCGGCTGAGTAACCGGGTACAAATCTTCATCCGAGTCTTAATAATGGTATTCCTTGCATTAGATTTGGTGGCTTTATTATGTCTCAAAGTGCTTCACAGCATATACAGGTACCCCGCCCCAACCGCCGTTTTTTCTACCGCGAATTTCACGTACCCACGGTTGGCTCGCTGCGACAACCTTTGCCAATCCACGGGTTTTAACACGAACACTAGCGTTTGGTGCCAGGACCCAGTTGCTCTGTCCACTGAGCTACAGGATTCCACAACACGATTAGCCTATAAATCACATACATTGCATAACGATATTCCTCTCATTTGAAACACGGAATTGCTCTCAAGTGTATCCTGCGTTGCTGTGAAGTGCGGTGAGTGTGTGCAGTATGTAGGCAGGTGCTGGCAGGCTGTGTGGGAAGACAGAAAAGGTGTCGATTGACGGACAAAGCACCCGGATATACATAAAACCCAGTGTGTTTGGGATGCTGTTTAGTGTGGTGATTGGTTTCCATTGCACTGATATAGCGCTTTTCACACCTTATGGACGTCTCAAAGCGCTTCACAGAATATACCGTAAAGTGAATTGACTGTATATATGTGGGCAAAATGCAGTAATAATAATAATGCAGCAGTAATAATGTTTGCATTTGATATAGTGCTTTTCACATCCTATCGACGTCTCAAAGTGCGTCACAGAATATACTGTAAAGTTGTCCCAGAAACAGTCAGGGATTGAAATGACCAATTTATTTGGGGTGCGGGGGGATCATTATCAGGTGGGTGGAGTAAGGAAAGTTGCCCAAGGTTTCGCCCCCTGCTGGGAATCGAACCCAGATCTCTCGCTTGTAAGGCAAGTGCTCTAACCACTGAGCTACAGGACTCCACAGAATCTTAACTGGCCTCACACAGAACCCGATCTCGCACAGAATATGCTTATCCTGGCCTCGATTTCGAAAGTCACCGAGTTGCGAGTGCGTGTTGTGTTTTCATGTGATCTCCATATTCACTTATTGCTACTGATGTGAAAGGTGTACCCAAAAATACATGGCTCATGGCAGAGAAAACAACAAGATGCTTGTATAGCAAGAAGGGTAGCATCTCAGAACGCTGGTGTGTGTGACTGGTTCAGTACCCAACGGGTTGGGATGTCCTCCTGATGTGAAAGGCGCTGTAAAAATCTAATTACTCGTAATGGTTGTTCTGAGCTGTAACGTTCCACGGTTTGCTGATCTATTGAAGCCCGTAATGAATCCAATACCTTCACAACAACCAGAAGTTTATACAAAAAGGTCCTGATGTGCTCTTTATTGGCCTCAACTGTGGTCATTCGATGCCCCGTGTAAATGTAATTCATTATGTAATGGGAGGAGATGAAAGACTTGTTCTCCTGTACTGTGAACAAGCTGATTAGGTAAGTACTGCATTGTGCTTCATATACTGTATAGGAACTGTGGGTGACCTGTGCCATCTAGTGGCTACGCACTAAACTGCAGACTACATATTCTGATTATGATAATCCTTGCATTGGCATATACTGTACAGCGCCTTATTGCAACTTCGAGGCGTCTCAAATCTCAAAGCCTTCACAGAATACACTGTAAAGCGAATTGACTGTATGTTTTGTGGGTGGAATGCTGTTTGGCACAGCAGTGCCCCACAAACAGTCACGGATTGAGTGACCACATTTTATTTTTTAAGCGATTATAATATAATTATAATAATCCTTGTATTTGGTATACCCCACCCCGGAAAAACAGTCCGCCAATCGGCTAACCCAGGCATCACTTGTGAGACGAGCGCTCTAATCTCTAAGCTACAGAACTCCACCTATACAATTCTACGTATAAAAGTGTATAAAATGAGGGTGGAATTCTATTAAGGAGCTCCTGTAGCTCACACACACACACCTAATAATAATCCCTCAAAAAAAACCACAATAATAAAATTGGTCATTTCAACCCACGACAGTTTGAGGGATATTGTTCTGTGTAATTGGCTGCCGCGTTTCGCCCACAAATATACAGTCAATTCACTTTACAGTACATTCTGCGAGGCGCTTTGAGACGTCTAGAAGACGTGAAAAGCGCTACATCAAATTCAAGGATTATTATTATTTATTATTAAACGTTGTCAATTTATATTTAGTGTAATGGTGAGGATTGCCATCACTAATCTATAGTTAATCTATCATTACTAATTTACTCTACCGTTTCCTTCTATAACACAGGTTTTGTTTGATGACATTGGCACGTCCATGTTTAAAATTTCCACTCCAGCACTCAGATACCGGCTGATGACCTCCTTTTTCCAATTCCTGGGCGTTCCCATGGGATTCAGACTCCCGGCGTCCTGCCTGAACGTTACACTGGATGAGCTGTCTTTGTTTGGCGGCGAGACCCAAGGGGAGAGGTCTCTGACCTCACTGGACTTGCAGGGCTCTGGGGTGAGCGCGGTGGGATCAATGGGCACCTTGGCCTATCAGAAGAAGACGATCGCACACTGTAAGGAGGGGGAGGACTTCATCCAGACTGTGTTCCACCAAACCTTACCTCTCTTCACAGGGGAAGAGCGGTCACAACTGACACTGAGCTGGCTACAGTACGAGAGGGCTAAGGTAAGACCCCCATCACTCCTCCAAGCCTCCTCCTCATCCAGTATAATCTCACAGCAAAGGCACTGAGGGTGATGACTGAGGACTGCTTAATACACAGGCCACGTTGTCCCTTTTTAAAACAGTTTTAAGTAATTGTCCAGTCTCTTGATTGGCCTGAATATCTGCACTGCCTTTATACAGTATTTGCATTAATCTGCATTAAACTTAATTTGCCATTGATCAGCCCAGATTCTACCCCAGTTTAGCCCTTGTGACACCCTACCCCAGTATAGCCCTTGTGACACCCTACCCCAGTCTAGCCCTTGTGGATTCCTGTAGCTCAGTGGTTAGAACACTCACCTCGCAGTGCTCTAACCGGGGTTTGATTCTCAACTATTTTGTGGGTGAAACGCAGCAGCCAATTGTGCACATCAATGTCCCACATACAGTCATGGATTGAATGACCATTGTTTTGTTGTTGAAGTGTTAAGAACAGGATCCCAGGCACACTCTAGATACATCTGACTTACTATAAAAGGTCTTTAATGATTTCAGTGAAGAGTAGGGGAGAAATCTGAAAACCTCCAGTCATGACAATGCAGTCAATTTTAACATTGAGCCTCATTTTTCTTTTACCAAAAGTGGAGCTCCTGTAGCTCAGTGGTTAGATCACTCACTTTACAAGTGTGAGGCCTGTGTTCGAATCCAGGCAGGTCAGGGCAAGTTTCTTGGGCAAGTTTCCTTACTCCACACACACACACACACACACACCTAATAATAATCCGTCCAAAAAAACCCACAATAATAAAATTGGTCATTTCAGCCCACGGCTGTTTGTGGGGACGCTGCTGTGCGCAATTGGCTGCCGCGTTTCGCCCACAAATACACAGTCACTTCACTTTACAGTATACTCTGTGAAGAGCTTTGAGACGTCGATAAGATGTGAAAAGCGCTATATCAAATACGAAGATTATCACCGGTGTGTGTTAATGTTGTTGTTGTTGTTGACAGGTGACTCGGTGCCTTCGGGGCAGCAGCAAGAAGCTGAGGTCACAGGGGAGGAGGAGCAGGAGGTTGGCCAGGACTCTGCTGAAGGAGCCAGAGAACAGGAGTGACCTGTCCCTGTGGAAGGAGTTTGCTCACCTGGAATGGCTGCTGGGCAACGTGGAGGATTCCCGCAAGGTGTTCGACACGGCGCTGTCCACGGCAGTGAGCCAGGGCCTGCGGAGCTCCCCGCTGTGTGACCTGTGTCTGCTGTACTCTGCCCTGGAACTGGAGCAGATGGGGAGTCTGGAAGGCGCCGCCTCGTGTCGGACGGTATATATACTGACCAGACTGGCCGAGGGCAGTGGCTACGCGTGTTACCCCGGGGACGTCTCGCCGGTCAGCGTGCTGAAAGCCAGGAAAGCCTTCGAGCAGTCGTTCCAGGAGTGTTTGATGGGCTCGGGCGCGGGGCAGGAGAGACTGGTCAGCCTCTCAGGCTGTTACGCCCTATTCCAGTACCTGACTGTGGGGGTACAGGGAGCGGAGGCGCTGTACAGACAGGCGGGCCAGAGTCTCCCGCCCCCGCCCCCGGGCAGAGCGGGCGCCTGGGGGCAGCAGAGAGCCTCCTCTGAGCTCGAGTGGATGAGTACCTTTCACGCGGCGTTACTCCGCCACCACATGAAGGTGAGCGTGTACCCGCTCGGCCCCCTGCGGGACGTGCTGGTGGGCGCGCTGAGGCGGGACCCCAGCGACGCCGGGTTCTGGAGGATGTACGTCCAGGCGGAAAACCGGTCCCACAACGCCAGCCGCGCTCGGAGATTCTTCGACAGCTCAGCGCGGGCGGCCAGGGACCTGATCCTGCCCTGGCTCTTCGCAATCCACGCGGAGGAGAGGAGGAAAACGCTGGTCGACTGTGTGCAGAGGTAAGGGTTCGATCCCCGGGTCGGAGCAAAGCCGTAGGCAAGTTTACTTACCCGCCACCCCACACACCTCCGTTTACCTCACATTAAGTAGGAAGCCGGTTGTTGGTCGATCGGCGGATCGCTTTCCGAGGGTAATAATCCCTCCAAATAAAAAGTGGTCACTCACCCCACGTCTGTTTGTGGGACACGGCTGCAATAATAATAATAATCCTTGCATTTGATATAACGCATTTCACATCTTATCGACGTCTCAAAGCATCCTGTGGAGCGCTTGGAGACGTCGCGTGATCAAGGTGCGAAATCAAATGCAGGAATTGTTATTACGGCGACGATCTCTATAAGAGCATTGGGGAAGAAGTCCCTCCCAGGTCAAAACGTACTCTTTTGTTTCCATAACATTTTGCCCAGAGCGTCCAGAATTTGAAGCTGTTTTCCCGTCAAGTTTTGAAGCGTCGTCAGGTAAAGTCCGACATCGAGACGTGTGAAGAGCTTTGAGACGATGCGAGTCTTGTGTATTTTCTCTCCTCAGGGCGAACGTGGGGCTGATACACATGACTCTGCCGGAGACCGGCCTGGACAATCGCATCAGGGCACTGTTTGAGCACGGTCTGCGCAGTGACTGCGGGGGTCGCTGTGTGTTACTGTGGAGGATGTACCTGCGGTTCACGGTAAGACCGGGCTCTGCCGGCCGGGATGTGGGACTTGAGTTACGTGGAGAGACGAGGAAAGCTGGGATTGTTCTCCTTGGAACAGAGAAGGTTACGGGGAGTGGCAGAGTTTCCGGTGGGGGTGGTGGGGGGGAGAGTGGCAGAAAGCCCGCCTGCCGATAGTGAGACGGGCGAGGAGGGGCGGGTGAAGCGGGTTAACACAAATAGTTTAACTGTACATTGCTCTCTTTACTCTTCCTTCACCCAGGTGACGCAGGGGAATACCGAGCGAAGCAAGGGAGTGTTTTACAGAGCTCTGCAGGCTTGTCCATGGGCCAAGGTTAGCAGCTATTGTACCCTCAGCCTTGTAACCTCTGTCCCTAAGAGAGTGCACTCCTGTAAAATGACTTCACAGGTTATGTTACAGGTGTAGTGACTGTTGTGTAGACCGGCACGGCTGCCATTTGCCTGGACCCGGCAAACAGCCGGAAGGTTGATCACTGGGTTGAAGTTGACCAGGAGAAACATCTTTTATATAATAATAATAAGCCTTGCATTTGACATAGCATTTTCCACATCTTATCGATGTCCCAAAGCGCTTCACAGAATATACTGTAAAGTGAAGTGACTGTATATTTGTGGGTGAAACGCGGCAGCCAATAGCGCACAGCAGCGTCCCCACAAACAGCCGTGGGCTGAAACGACCAATTTTTTCAAAAATTTTTTTTGACAGAATATAATTATGTGTGTGTGTGTGTGGAGTAAGGAAACTTGCCCAAGGTTTGGCTCTGACCTGCCTGGATTCGAACACAGGTCTCACGCTTGTAAGGCGGATGCTCTAACCACTGAGCTACAGGAGCTCTTTGGCGTAGTCTTGTGGGATTAACACAAATTCTTGCGTTCGATACAGCGCCTTATCACATCAGTGAGATCCTTAAAAGGGTTTGACTGTGGAGTGTGGTGATTGTGTGTTTTGTGGGCTGTGGCAGGTTCTGTACTTGGACGCCATCGAGTACTTCCCGGAGCAGCTGCAGGAGATTGTGGATCTGATGACGGAGAAAGAGATCCGTGTTCGGGTGCCCATCGAGGAGCTGGAGATCCTGCTGGAACAAGATGAACTTCCACCGGAAACTGAAACAAACTAAACACAACCGTTTGTAAAGGTAACGCTTCACAACACAGCAGCCGGGCGTGGGGGAGGGGGTGGGAGGGGGGGGAGGGGGGGCGTGGGGGAGGGGGGAGAGGGGGGCGTGGGGTGGGGAGCGTGGGGGAGATGGGGAGCTCAGCGGAGGGAGGGAGGGAGGGAGGGAGGGAGGGAGGGAGGGAGGGAGGGAGGGAGGGAGGGAGGGAGGGAGGGAGGGAGGGAGGGAGGGAGGGAGGGAGGGAGGGAGGGAGGGAGGGAGGGAGGGAGGGAGGGAGGGAGGGAGGGAGGGAGGGAGGGAGGGAGGGAGGGAGGGAGGGAGGGAGGGAGGGAGGGAGGGAGGGAGGGAGGGAGGGAGGGAGGGACTTCCCAAGAGTTGACGTAAGATGTGGAAACATTAATGAAGTAATGTCCCCAAACTCTGGAACTCCTTCCCTCCCTCAGACTCCTCCACTGTTAAGTTCTGTAGTTCAGTGGTTAGAGCGCTCGCTTTACAAGTGCGAGACCTGTGTCAATTCCAGCCAGGTCAGGGTGAAACCTTGGGCAAGTTTCCTTACTCCACACACCTAATAATAATCCCTCAAAAATAAACACAATAATAAAATTGGTCATTTCAACCCACGACTGTGTGTGGAGACACTGCTGTGTGCCATTGGCTGCTGCATTTTGCCCACAAACATAGTCAATTCACTTTACAGTATATTCTGTGAAGCGCTTTGAGACGTCTAGCAGATGAGAAAAAGTGCTGTATCAAATTCAAGGATGATTATTTATTCATGTGTTATTAAGCGCTCTGGGGCGCTGTCCCATGTGAAGGGCTCTAGATAAATGCAAGTTGTTGTAACGCACCTTCATTTATTCCATTGAGAGAACGAAGTGATGCCGTGTTTGATGAAGCATTTGTATGTGTGTTTTTTTACTCAGCGGTGCCTGTGACTCACTCATTCCTGAGACTTCATACCCCCAGAGGCCGTTCTTCATACGAGTGTTTGTTGGCAACTGTTGGACTGTGCACTTCCTCCCTCCCCAGTGCTCAGACCTGCATTGCCAGCCTCTGACATCACTCAGGCCCCGGGCGCCCAGGAGAGAGGAGAGGACTCCCAACAAAGAAGTGTAGTGAGTGACTGAGTGCTTTAGGAGCTCTCTGTCTGCCGACTGTGTGATGGAGAGTGTATTGTACAGCTGGAAAACATTGCTGGGAGCACTCAGCAGGTCAGGCAGCATCCATAGAGAGAAGATTGTGCATTAATGACATGAAACGTTAAGTCACTTTCAACTGTGACCTCATTCAGGGAATCTCTGGTACCTTACCATCGCGCTGCTCAGAGGGGATAATCTTAACAGATCAGTTTCACCCAATTTTTTATAAAGAAATCTGAAAATATTTATTTTGTAATAAACCTAACACTGGATATTTCCATTGGCCTCTTGTGAGTTTGGATTAGTTACTGACACATCAACACCCTCTAATACGAGCAGTGATGTCTGTTATAGTCCCAGTGGAGGTGTGTAGTGTAGAGGTTAAAACACTTTGTTAAAGTATCCTTACTCCACAAGCCTGTTTACCCAGCAGTAACTAGGAACCTGGTCATTAGTCGAATCTCAGATATCTTAAAAAAAATTTAAAAAAACATTTGGTCACACATTGGGTCACCCAGAAAATATAGTCAATTCACTTTACAGTCTATTCTGTGAAGCACTTTGAGACATCTAGAAGATGTGAAAAGCACTGTATCAAATGCAAGGATGATTATTATTGTTCAGTGTAGCCATCCCCATGTTACACAGGTTTGAGTGAGGTACCCCAGAGACGAGAATCTCCCCTCACTCTGGGCTGAGTCTGAACCCAGTTCCCAGAGACTAACCTTCAGCTCAGAGTAAACGTAAGGCTCTTAAAGCAATGAAACATGGAGCTGGTTTCAATCAGTTTGAATGAAATATTTTATTAACCAGGAAAGCAATCCATCAATCAACTAAGAACCTTGTTCCTACTTTACTGAGAGGTAAACCGAGGTGTGTGACAGAAGTAAACTTGCCTAAGGAATTGAACCTGGGTCCTCTCATTTGCGAGGCAGGAGGATGTCCCAATGCGCTGAACAGTCAGGTCGGAACGCTGGGAAAGGGAGAGCGGTAGGGTAGGGAGGAAGGGTGGGAGAGTTAGGAAGGGGGAGAGAGTTGAGAGGGCAGCAGAAGACCAGCCTTGAAGGAGGCGAGGGAGGGAAGCGAGGCGAAGGGACTGTGGGATGGAGTTCCAGACTGTGGGGGACAGAGAGGCTGAAAGCCCAGCTGCCGATGGTAGGTTGGGTCGGGCGAGGGACGTGGAGCAGGCCGAAGCCCGCTGAACAGAGTGGGGCGGGGGGGTTCATAGGGGGACAGCAGGTCAAATTAGTCCTATTCTGTCACCTGCTTCAAGATGTTTTAACATGAAAGGCTGATGTAAATGCCAGCTCTGGTTATATTTCTGTCCCGCCGTGTGAGATGAAGGCTCCGTGTCTCTTTAGACGATGTTAGACACAAACAGAATGAAAAGAATGGCCACAGAACATTTCAAAACATGTTCACTATACTTTACTCAAGATGCGATGCATACATTGTGTATACACACGCACATACGCGCGCGCGCACACACACACAAGGATTACATTTCAAAGTGTCCAACACGCTCCACACTCAAACTGGAGCCCAAATCCTTTTGTGATAGCTCACGGGAGGAGGGTGGGGAGAGGAGGGAGGTGGGTAGTGGAGGGGGGAGAGAGGAGGGTGAGGAGAGGAGGGATGAGGGGAGGGTGGGGAAGAGGAGGGATGAGGGGAGGGTGGGGAAGAGGAGGGATGAGGGGAGGGTGGGGAAGAGGAGGGAGGGGAGGGTGGGGAGAGGAGGGAGGGGGGGAGGGTGGGGAGAGGAGGGAGGGGGCGAAGGTGAGTGGGGAGAGGAGGGGAGGGTGGGGAGCGGAGGGAGTGGGGAAGGGAGGGAGGGAGGAGGGCAGAGGAGTTTATTGTGTGGTTGATGCTGAAATCAGAGGTACAGGCCTTCAGGCGTCCCCTCCTGCTTCTTGTACAGAACATTTTCTTTGGACTTCTTGAAGTCTTCGTTTGTCACCTTCATCCTGCGCTCGCGCAGGGCCATGAGCCCAGCCTCTGTGCAGATCGCCTGCAAACCAGAGCAGAGATCACACACGTCAGTCACCACAACAGGGAATCCCGCCCACTCGCCCCCGCAGAGAGACAGCCACAGAGCCGCTGAGCGGAGGGGACGGCCAGGGCCTGGCAGGTCTCAGAGGTCTCCACCCCAGGTTTTCCCCCCATTTGAGATATTCTAGAGATAGTACTCACTCTGTCGAGCCCTGAGGTGGGCCGAGCCCGGGGTTTCAATCTCACCTTAATGTCCGCCCCGGAGAGATCGTCTTTGGCCAGGATTAGGTCGTCCAGGTTCACGTCCAGCGCCACCGTCATGCGGCTCGTGTGGATCTGGAAAATCCGCCGCTTCGTCTTGTCGTCCGGCAGCGGGAACTCGATCTTACGGTCAATTCTCCCTGTGACGTCACATCTCAGTCAGAACAACAGCCTTGCACTTGAACAGTCCTGCTCAGCGCGCGCACACACACACACCTCTGTTTACCCAGCAGTAAGTAGGGACTCACTCGCTAGTCGATTGGCTGCCATGTTTTTCCCACAAAATAGTCGATTCACTTTACAGTGTGTACTGTGATGCGCTTTGTAGGCGTCTTATCAACTACAAGGAATTTAATATTACAGCATCGGGGCCCAGCCTGGACCTGCTTCACAAAGTGACCGTAACCGGAGTGAAGTGTGGCTCAATGCTGTCCTGCCTTGCTGTACATTACAGTGTGTGTATCTCAGTGTTTGCTGTGGGTGTGAGTTTCCCCGCTGACGGAGCTCCCCCTCACCTGGCCTGATCAGAGCCGGGTCCAGCGTTTCGATGCGGTTTGTGGCCATGATGACTTTTACGTCTCCTCGCGAGTCAAACCCGTCTAACTGGTTCAGGAGCTCCAGCATTGTCCTCTGGATCTCTCGCTCCCCGCCTGAATTGGAATCGTACCTGGAGCAAAGTACAGCCATTGGTTAGGTGCAGGCGATCGCTTTTCCGGGTGGGAATAATCCCTTCACCCACGACTGTTTGTGGGGTCGCTGCCGTGAGCGATTGGCTGCCGCTTTTCGCCCACAAAACATACAGTCAATTCACTTCACTCTGTGAAGCGCTTTGAGACGTCTAGAAGACATTGTGGAGGAGGCCCTGTATTAAATATGAGGATTGTTATTGTTCTGTGTGTGTGTGTGCGTGTGCATGTGTGTGTGTGTGTGCGTGTGCATGTGTGTGTGTGTGTGCGTGTGTGTGGTACCCAGAAGAACACTGTGCCTTGCAATCCACGACCGACGATCGGGTTTTCCTCTCCGCTCGTTTGCCGTCAGTTTTCCGACTCGGGATCTGCGACCGGGGATTTCACGGCTCATTTAACGCAACCCAAAGCCCGGAGTTTTGTGAGATGGTGTCTCGGCCGCTGGAGGGAAGCAACGTCGGCAGCCAGGGCCCGAGCCTGGATCACTGCTGCACGTGAAGAGAGTAGGGCAGTGGAGCCAGAACCTCACACGCACTCTCCCAGCCTCTCTTCATTCACACATTTAACTCAGCTGTTGGGTGATGGTTGGGGGTGGGGGGGGAGGGGGTGGTTAAACTAAACGCAACTAAAATGTCCTGTCACGGCAACAACTTGCTGCCTTTCACTGGAGGCGTCTCTGGCGGGTGTGAGTGAGCGCGTAGCCTCCTCTCCCGGCCGGCCTACCTTTTTGTACCGATGGCATCAATCTCATCGATGAAGACGATGGAGGGAGCGTGCTCCTCGGCCACCCTGAACAGCTCCCGCACCAGCTTGGGGCCGTCCCCCAGGTATTTCTGAATGAGCTCGGAGCCCACCACTCGCAGGAAGGTGGCTGAGGTCTGGTTGGCGACCGCTTTGGCCAATAGGGTCTTGCCTGCCCGACAGGGGAAACGAGGCGTCAGCGTTCGCAAGCGCAATAACTTACATATCGACTTCAACCAGCGCCCGCCCCTGGTAACGCCAGCACACAGACACGGCACGCTCACTCCTCTCGGGAGCGCTCAACACCGCCGCCTTCCAATAGACGATAACAACAACTTGTATTTATATAGCGCAGGGTAGCGCCCCAGAGCGCCTGACATGAGCCGAGCCAGGGGGAGGAGGGGAGGGGGAGGTGACTGTAGCCACGGTGGCAGAGGAAGGTCTTCAGTCGCAATCTAACGCTGGGAGAGGAAGGGGCGAGGCGGAGGGAGAGAGGGAGAGCGTCACAGAGTTTTATGGTGTAGTGGCTGAAAGTGCGGCCACCGTTGGTGGAATGGAGGAACGTGCAGGAGGCCGGAGCCAGCCGAGCAGAGGCAGCGGGAAAGCAGGTCTGGGAGGTGGGGAGGTGTCAGGTTATGAAGGGAGGTCGGAATCGATCAGTTTGGAGATAGGAGCTAGTGGAGCCTGGCGAGGACTGGTGTGATGGGGGGAATGGAGTTTAGTGCGGGCGAGTCCGCGGGTTAAACACGACTATAGACCTTTTACCTGTGCCGGGGGCTCCGTACAGAATAACACCTTTGGGAGGTTTAATTCCCATCTCCTCATAATATTCGGGATGGGTGAGCGGGAGTTCCACAGATTCCTGGGAGAAAGAGAACATTGCAATCACCGGGAAGCAATAAGCTTCACTCATTCTCAATTCAGTCAACGGAGGGCACACTGCAGCCATATAAGGTGCCGAACGACGAAGAAAGGGTCAGGGTCACACTCAGTGGTTTACAGGTTCCAACAACTTGCATGTATATAGCGCCCCTCACGCAAGGTAGAATCCCAGAGCACTTGATGGGCTGAGCCAGGGTGAGAGGGAGGTGGGGAGACCGGCGAGGAGGCCATTGGAATAGTCCACTCCTCATCTCGTGAAAACCATTTTGCCGTAAAATTTGAAGTGGAGCTGAAACCGTGGAAAGTTCTTAGAAGGAATACAGCCACTCAAGAATATCCACCGTCCTGTGACCTCTTCAAATCTAACACGCGGTCAGATTCACTGATCAGCTCTGAATCTCGCTGTATTTAACGCCACTAAAATACTAGAGCAAACAAAGAGAAACTGTTTCCACTGGCGGGTGGTGGGTCAGTAACTAAAGATAATTGGCAAAAGAACCAGAGGGGAGATGAGGTGATCTGTATATACTTGTTAAAAACGCAGTTGTTACAGTCTAGAACACACCACTTGAAAGGGAAGCAGATTCAATAATAAATTTCAAAAGAGAATTGGGAGATTTACTTGAAAATTTCAGGGCTATTGGGAAAGAGCTGGGCAGTGGGATTGAGTTGCTGTTTTCAAAGAGCCGGCTCAGGCACGATGGGCCGAATGGCCTCATGAAACATTAACTCCGCCTTGTTCTGGATTCCACCGGAGGAATCGTGTTTCCTTCGCTATCGAATCCTTTTATTATTTGAACAAACCTCAATCAGATCACTCCTCAACCGTCGAAACTCAAGGGAACTGGTCATAATAATTCCAATCGAGGCATCTCAAAGCACTTCACAGAATATACTGTAAAGTATGTTTTGAGGGCGAAACGCAGCAGCCAATTGCACAGAGCGGTGTCCCACAAACAGTTTTATATTGAAGTGACCAATTGAAAAATTATTATTATTACTTGAAGGAATTATTACCCCCACAAAAGCAATCTGCCAATCAACTAACATTCGGGTTCCTACTTACCACTGAGTAAACAGAGGCGTGTGGAGTAGAGAAATTTGTCCCAAATTTTGCCCTGCCCGGGAATCGAACCCAGGTTCTCTCGCTTGCAAGGCGAACGCTCTAACCACTGAGCTACAGGACTCCATAAGCCCAACATGTCCTCATAACTTAACCCTTTGAGCATTGACATCATTCTGGTGAATCAGAATGAACATATAGTGGTTAGAGCTCTCTACAAGCATGAGACCTGTGTTTGAATCCAGGCAGGTCAGGGCCAAACCTTGGGCAAGTTGCCTTACTCCACACGCCTAATAATAATCGCTCCCCCAAAAAAAACCACAACGATAAAATTTGTCATTTCAACCCACGGCTGTTTGTGTGGGACGCTGCTGTGCGCAATTGGCTGCCGCGTTTCGCCCACAAATATACAGTCACTTCACTTTACAGTGTATTCTAGAAGTCGTGAAAGGCACTATATCAAACGCGAGGATTATTGTCTATGGCCGTCCTGAGATGCGGTGCCCAAAGCTAAAGGCAGTTCTCCGGATGGGGGTCTGATTATTAAACCGTTTAACCTTTACTACTGGTTTGGGCCGAAGCTCCAGGCCAGAGCTTGGGAGGGCTCAACTTATCAGGGCAGAAGTGAGGCATTTTCGCACCTTGATTTCCTGGATCTGATTGTCCAGACCCCCGATGTCAGCGTAGGTTTCCTGCGGGGCTTTCTCCACCTTCATCACCGTCACCAGTGGGTCAGTGTCGTCCGTCAGCACACCTATCACAGCGTGGACCTGGCACACAGCGCCAACAACACACACAGGTCAGCCCAGGCTCACAAACCAACCCACACACACAGTCATAAACACGTACGCGTAATAAATAACAATGATAATGCCATTTGACGTAGCGCTGTATTACACGGCGTCTCAAACGCTTCACGGGAATTGCTGTAAAGCGCGGTGACTGTGTTTGCCGTGGCAGCCAAACAACCTTTGCAGGCGGCCGACAGCACTGGCTTTTGACTGAATGTTCCTTCATTTGTGCCACGACTCCCAAAATATTCAATGAAGAGAAAAAAATGAAAACACTATCGCTCAAACATGGACTTATAGGGGTGTGTGTGTGGAGTGCGTGTCTTTGTGGTGTGTGTGTGTATGGGTGGGGTATGTGGTGCGCGCGGGTGTATGTGTGTGTGTATATGCGGTGAGCGCATGTGGGGTGCGTGTGTTTGTGTGTGTGGTGCGTGCATGTGTGTGTGGTGCATGTGTGTGGGGTGAGGTGTGGGGTGTGTGTGGTGCATGTGTGTGTGATACGCGTGTTTCTGTGTCTGTAGTGTGTGTGTATGGTGCGTGCATGTGTGTGTGGTGTATGTATGGTGTATGTGTGTGTGGTACGCATGTTTGTGTCTGTGGTGTGTGTGTGTTGCATGTGTGGTGTATGTCTGTCAGTGGTGTATGTGCGGTACGTGTGTGTGTGGGGTGTGTGTGGTGCGTGTGTGTGGTGCCTGTGTGTGTGGAGGGTATGTGTGTGGGGTGTGTGTGGTGCGTGTGTGTGTGGTGCATGTGGTGCGTGTGTGTTTGGTGCGTGTGTGTGTGGGGTGCGTGTGTGTGGGGTGCGTGTGTGTGTGTGTGGGGGGTGTGTGTGTGTGGTGTGTGTGTGTGGTGTGTGTGTGTGGTGCGTGTGTGGTGCATGTGTGTGGTGCGTGTGTGTGTGGTGCATGTGTGTGGGGTGTGTGTGTGAGGTGTGTGTGGGGTGTGTGTGTGTGAGGTGTGTGTGGGGTGTGTGTGTGAGGTGTGTGTGGGGTGTGTGTGTGTGGGGTGTGTGTGTGTGGGGTGTGTGTGTGAGGTGTGTGTGGGGTGTGTGTGTGTGGGGTGTGTGTGTGTGGTGCGTGTGTTTGGGGTGTGTGTGTGTGTGGTGTGTTGGCCACCACAGCTGTAGATGAACCCGCCAACATTCTGCCACAAACAACAACAACAACAGCAGCAGCAGCTTGTGTTCACACAGCCGCCTTAACGCAGGGCAGCCACGAATAGCCATGAAGAGCCGCTCGCTCACGGCATCTCAAGCCCCCAGTGAAGCTGTGAGAATAGAGGCCTGAGGGTCAGCCTTGGTGAAGGGATAAGAGGCAACCGTCCCTGGCTTCTTGCTCACGCCCCCCCCCCCCCCCCGCCCAGACTCACCTTGTGGTTGAGGAGGACAGAGCAGCCAGGCTCCAGCAGATCCTTGTCCACAAACGACAAGATGCTGACGTAATGCTCCGAGCCCACCGACGTGGACACGATGGCGTGGTTGTCGTCGATGATCTCCTCCAGAGTTCCCACCGACATCGGGGTTCCCCTCAGGTCGTCCACTTTCGATCTCTCCTCCTGCACCGTGAAGAGAGAGAGGGGGGGGAGAGAGAGACACACGGTGAGTCTCTTGGTCAAGGCCCCGTTTTTAGCTGAATCCACTATTCCACCCACGTCAGGGCAATTAGCTGCCGTGTTTGGCCCACAAAATAGTCAACCCGCTTTATATTTATTCTGAAGCGCGTTGAGACATCTCAACGGTGCGATGAGGAGCTTTACTATAGACAGGTAGACATTGCTTAACTTCGCCTCAGTCAACGTTGTTTTGTTATTACGTTGCTGATACATTGGGAACCTACAGGCATTTAACGTTGCGATGTTCGCTAGTACGTCGCTATTTGTGGAGCTCCTGTGGCTCAGTGGTTAGAGCACTTGTATGCGGGCGGCAGAGTTTGGGATAAACTGGAGTTTGTGGATTGTGGTGGAGGGGAGACCGGCGAGGAGGGTGTTGCCCTCTCAGAGGTCTTGTCAGTGATGGAGCCCGTCGCCAAGCCGGGGGAGGGAGCAGCCAACCATACCACACCCCCCTAACCTTCCCCGCTCCACACAGTCCCCTCCCCGCCCACACAGGGTCTGCTTTCGAGGCTCTGGAGTCACGCGTTTGAGCTGCCAGCCTTCCTTGTGCAGGGACTGTACCTCTTGCTTTTCTTCCAGTGGTTTCATCTGTTCCTGGTTTCTGATGAATTCCTCTTCCATCAACAGGTAATCCTTTATTCTCTCCTGTTTGAGCAGCTTCAGTCGGCACTGGGTGTGAGGAGTGACTGTCAGGGCGCGGAGTGAAACACAGTGAGTACAACAACAACAACAACATTTATAGAACGCCTTTCACATCGCGAGGACGTCCCAAAGCGCTGAACAATTAGGTTGAGACCCGAGCAGTGGGGTGGGGGGGTGGGGTGGGGGGGGAGGGCTGGGGTAGGGGGAAGGAGAGTATTAGGAGGGCAGCCAAAGGCGCGGTCGAAGAGAAAGGTCTTGAGACCGGCCTTGAAGGAGGGAAAGGAGGTGAGGCGAAGGGATTGTGGGATGGAGTTCCACAGCGTGGGAGCAGGGAGGCTAAAAGCCCGGCCGCTGATGGTTGGGGGGGGAGCAGGCCTGAGTCTGTTGAGCAGAGGGGACGGGCAGGCTGGTAGGGAGACAGCAGGCCAGAGAGATAGGCGGGGGCAAGGCCATGAATGGCCTTGAAGGTGAGGACGAGGATCTTGAATTGGATCCTCTGGGGGATGGGGAGCCAGTGGAGACGGGCGGAGGGGGGGGGTGACGTGGTCACAGAGTAAGTGCTCTCAAGAGACTCAATCCTAAACTGTAGCCAAGCTGTACAAATGATTCAACAACAACAACAGCATTACACTTGTCAAGAGGACGTCCCAAGGCGCTGGAGAGTCAGTGTTTCAGACCCGGGGGGAGGCTGAGGGTCTGTAGGATGGAGGTTCCAGAGGTTGGGGGCAGAGTGGTTGAAGGCTTGCCCGCTAATGTGAGGAAAGTGGGTCAGGGGATATGGAGCAGGCCAGAGCCTGCTGAGCGGAGGTGGGGGGGGGGGGCGGTAGGTTGGTAGGGGTGTCACAGATGTAGGGTGGGGTGAGGCCGTGGAGGGCTTTGAATGTGAATAGGCTAGATGCAGAGAAACTGTTTCCTCTGTTGGGAATTCAGAACAAAAGGGCATCATCGTAAAGTTACGGGGAGCCAGGCCGTTTAGGAGGGAGGCAGTTTTTCATCCAAAGGGTTAGTAGAAATCTGGAACTTTCTCCCAAAAGGCTGTGTGTCCTTGGATCCACTGAAATCTTACAGGAGTGAAGTGGACAGTTATTTATATTGGACGGCGGGTAATTGGAGTTGACGCACAGATCAGCCATGATCTAACAGAACGGTGGAACAGGATTTGAAGGGCTGAATGGCCTCCCTGTGTTCCTGTGAGGTTTTGTCTGAGGCTTTTCTGAAGAGCTTTAAGTGACTGGTAAACGTTCCTTTCATGACACCGGTCGCTAAGCGCAGGCCGATGGGGGAAAGCCTCACCCAGGGGTAGTTTGCTGGCGGCGTCCGGCCCTTTGGTTTTCTTTTCTTCTTTCCAACCCTCGTTGGCACCGGTGGCTCGTACTTCTTCTTCTTATCCTGCGAGAGACAGAACACAGCCGTGGCTCAGTCTGACTGCTCAACCCAACTCAACCAGAAACATTTACAGCACAGAAAGTGGACATTCAGGCTCCTTTCAATGCCTTTTACCTGCCTACCCCCCCACTCTTGCCGTAGTTTACCCTCTTGTCAGGGCATTGAGGTCATTCCTTTTTTGAAAGCTAATCAATCTTTTTATTATATTATTATTCTTGGTTTTGCCCTGACCTTACGGCACAAAAAGGAGGCCATTCGGCCCATCTAGTCTATGCGGCTCTTTGAAGAGAGCAACTCAATCCCACTGCCCCGCTCTCTCTCTCCCCGTAACCTAACAGACCAGCTCTTCCTAAATAAAGATCTAATTCCCTTTTAAAAGCTGTTATCGAATCGGCCTCCACCACCTTTTCAGGCAATGCATTCCAGATTCGAACAACCCGCTGAGTGAAAACATTTCTCCTCAGCTCCCCTCTACTGCGCCTTGAAACTATTTAAATCTGTGACCACGAGTCACTGATTCGGCCACCAGTGGAAACAGTCTTACCCTATTCACCTGTCGAAACCTCTCATAATCTTATCAACCTCTATCAGGTCTCCTCTCGATCTTCTTTGTTCCGGAGAGAATAGGCCTGGCCTATCTAGCCTTTCCTCGTAGCTGAAGTCCTTCAATCTTGATACCATCCTAGTAAATCTCCTCTGCACCCTTTCCAATGCCTTAAGATGTGGAAAGCGCTATATCAAATGCAAGGATTAATATCCACCACTATAGTGTGGTGACCAGAATTGGACACAGTATTCCAGCTGAGGCCTAACCAAAGTCTTGCAGAGGTTAGTCAGCAGTTCCTGACTTTTGTACTCTATACCCCTGTTTATAAAGCCTAGTATTCCATATGCCTTCTTAACGGCCTTGTCTACCTGTCTAAACACTGAGCTAACTGGAGCTCCACAGTGTATTTTACGGATGTATTTTTACATCCACTTCAATCACACCCCCCAGGTGTTCTATATAGACGCTAAGGACTCTTCTAACCTCTCACCCAACCGCCCGATCCCGAAATGACATTTAGATTCATAGATTCCTAGAATTTTACGGCACAAAAGGAGGCCATTCGGCCCATCTAGTCTGTGCCGGCTCTTTGAAAAGAGCGATTCAATCCCACTGCCCTGCCCGCTCCCCATAGCCTAATAGACCTGTTCTCTCTAAATAAAGATCTAATTCCCTTTTAAAAGTTGTTATCGAATCAGCCTCCACCACCTTTTCAGGCAATGCATTCCAGATTTGAACAACTCGCTGAGTGAAAAAATTTCTCCTCAGCTCCCCTCTACTTCGCCTTGAAACTATTTTAAATCTGTGACCACGAGTCACAGATTCGCCCACGAGTGGAAATAGTTTTTCTCTATTTGCCCTGTCGAAACCCCTCATGATCTTATAAACCTCTATTAGGTCTCCCCTCAATCTTCTCTGCTCCAGAGAGAATAACCCTAGCCTATCTAGCCTCTCCTCATAGCTGAAGTCCCTCAATCCTGGCACCATCCTAGTAAATCTTCGTTGTACCCTTTCCAATGCCTTCACATCCTTTCTGTAGTGTGGTGACCAGAATTGAACACAGTATTCCAGCTGAGGCCTCACCAAAGTCTTATAGAGGTTAGTCAGCACTTCTTGACGTTTGTACTCTATACCCCTATTTATAAAGCCTAGTATCCCATATGCCTTCTTAACAGCCTTGTCTACCTGTCCTGCCACCTTCAACGAGTCACTAACACAAATCCCCAGGTTTCTCTGTTCCTTCACACCATTTAAAATTGTACTATCTAGCCTATATTGCCTCCCTTCATTTCTTCTCCCAAAATGCATCACCTCACACTTCTCTGCATTAACTTCATCTGCCATGTGTCTGCCCACTTTACCAATTTGCTATATCCTCCTGCAGATGGTCATGTTTTTTCCCACAGCTGAGCACAACTGAACGTTTAAAGCACAATCTCTGTGGATTACAGACAGCGAGCACTCTGAACACTCACGGACCCAAACACCCAAAGTCCACGCCAACCACAACATTACACTTGTACGGCACCGGGCATCAACACCCACCTTATCATCCTTCTTTCCCCCTCCGCCTCCGTGGCTGCCGCTCTGGTTTTGTCCCTGGCACAAACGGAAGAGAAGCACAACTTAGAAGAAAATAAACTTTCAGTTCAATAGAAACGCGATGGCGTCTGGAGGAGAAAGGGCGCGGTTGATTGGCGGCCGGTCGGCATCACAGAGTGGGAGTGGGGAGGTGGCCGGAGGCTCCATCGATGAGGAAGGAAAACAGCATCTGTCACCCCCCTCCCTAACACATTACACCTGTGTGTGTGTGTGTGTGTGGGGGGGGGGGGGGGGGGGAGAACACATGTCCCATGGAGTTGAGCTGTAAAGGGTTTGTTCACAAAGCGGGGGCTGGAGTCATTAACAGCCTCTCCCCCCCCCTGCCCTCTCGCCCCCCCCACCCTCTCCCCCCCCCCAGCCTCACCCCCCTCCGCCCCCATCCTCACTCCCCCCGCCCTCAACCCCCGCCCTCAACCCCCCCCGCCCTCTCACCCCCCCTGCCCTCTCACCCCCCCCCCCGCCCTCTCACCCCCCCCCGCCCTCTCACCCCCCCCATCCTCACTCCCCCCCGCCCTCTCCCCCCCGCCCTCTCACCCCCCCCCATCCTCACTCCCCCGCCCCTCTCCCCCCCCAGCTCTCACTCCCCCGCCCTCTCCCCCCCCCAGCCTCACTCCCCCCGCCCTCCCCCCCCCAGCCTCTCCCCCCCCCGCCCTCTCCCCCCCCCCCCAGCCTCTCCCCCCCCCGCCCTCTCCCCCCCTAGGGTGATGGTGATGGTGGGGGAGGGACATGAGTTGACAAGTTTCCCGGAGTCGCGGTTTCTAACCCCCCTCGCCCCCCCCCTCCTCTCCCCGCCGCCGCTCTGCCCCTGTGCCGGGCCTCCCCCACCCCCCCGGGCTGTGTGTGTGTGTCCCCGCGGGGCTCAGGGTCCCCGGGTCCCGGCCCCGGCTCTCACCATGACCGCCCTCAACACAGGCCTCGCTGCGCTTGCGCACTGACTCCCCTCACTCACACACAGCGCCCCTCCTCGGCCCCTCCAGTACTGCAGCCACTCACACACACAGCGCCCCCCTCGGCCCCTCCAGTACTGCAGCCACTCACACACACACACACAGCGCCCCTCCAACCCCTCTCCAGTACTGCAGCCACCCATACACACGCACACAGCGGCCCCCGAGGCCGCCTCCGGTACTGCAGCCACACGCACACACACACACACACACACACACACACAGCGCCCCCAGAGGCCGCCTCCAGTACTGCAGGACGTGAATGTATTCCACCAGTACTGTACTGTATTATAATACGTAATACAATAATCCTGGCATTTGATATAGAGTTTTTCACATCTTGTCGACGTCCCAAAGCGCTTCACAGAATAGACTGTAAAGTGAAGTGACTGTATATTTGTGGGCGAAACGCGGCAGCCAATTGCGCACAGCAGCGTCCCCCACAAACAGCCGTGGGTCGTAATGACCAGTGTCCTGGCCAGCACTCCCGGAGTCCTGTAGTTTGGTGGTGAGAGCGCTCGCCTCGGCCATCGAGAGGACCTGGGTTCGATTCCCGGCAGGTCTCTTTACTCCACCTCGATTTATCTTTTCCAGGGCGATCATCCTTTCGCCCAAAACTAAATACAGTAAAAGCCCGTTTATCCGGCACCCGATCAACCGCAACTCCCATTTAACCGGCATCGCAAAAAAAAAAAGTCCGCGTTCGATTAACCGGAATTTATCCGGAAAAAGGCATTAAAAAAATGTTTTAAAAACACTTTTTTTTGCCGTTTTTGGCTGAATATCCGGCAGCTGCTTTAACCAGCATTGGCCAGGTCCTGAGGGTGCCGGATAAACTGGCTTTTACTGTGAAAAGCGTTTACTGTCAAAAGTGGAGCTCCTGTGGCCTAGCTGGGGAGACCTGTGTTCGAATCCAGGCAGGTCAGGGCAAAACCTTGGGCAAGTTTCCTTACTCCACACACACACACGCCTGATAATTCATCATCCATCCAAAAAAAACACAATAATAAAATTGGTCATTTCAACCCACGACTGTTTGTGGGGGACGCTGCTGTGCACAATTTGCTGCCGCGTTTTGCCCTCAAATGTACAGTCACTTCACTTTACAGTATATTCTGTGAAGCGCTTTGAGACATGGATAAGATGTGAAAAGCGCTGTAACCAAATGCAAGGATTATTATTAAATACATAAATAATAAATTGGTCACTCAATCCACGACTGTTTGTGGGACGCTGCTGTGTGCAATCGGCTGCCGCATTTCACCCAGAGTGACTATCAATGTCTTTGCTGTAGCGTTTGGAGAGAGTTTGAGGTGATAAGAAGCGATATGAAACATATCATTATGTCTCGCCAAGCTCGTAATTACAGTAAAACCTTGTTTATCTGGTACCCAACCAAACGGCAAACTCAACCACCCGGTATCTCCCAATACAATTCACCATCCAGCAACCGGATCTCATACCGTAGCCATCCGGGACACTCACTCGTTCACTCTGCACATGCGCAGTTATTAAACTTACCGATCGCTGGAATGCTTTCTTTACCGATCATTTTACCGAGTGTGCTGGAATGCTTTATTGGTCAGTATCCGTACAACATTCTGTCATTATTTAGTCTATTATTAATATGGTATGTTTTAAAATAAGTTTGAAAATTTCTGTTGGATTTTCCGCAACTTGCAGCTCGAATATCCGGCAAGTTTGATTAACCGGCGCCGGGCGGGTCCCGAGGGTGACAGATAACAAAGGTTTTTACTGTATAAGATCCGCTCTGTATATGCTCGTATATAGAGCATACGCTGGAATGCATGATCTGTAATCCGTACCGTGTAATTAATACATAATAAATGCTCTGTAACATGTATTACGTGTATTGAGATGTCTCGACAACATGTATTACATTAGCGAACTGATCTGATGAATCCTATAACATAGCTGTAAGCGCGCTCGCCTCGCAAAGCGAGAGGACCCAGGTTCGATTCCCGGGCAGGGCAAAAACTTAGGCAGGTTTCTTTTCTCCACACACCTCTGTCTACCCAGCAGGAAGTAGAAACCCAGTTGTTAGTCAATTGGTGGATCACTTTCCTGAGGAAATAATACCCCCCCAACGAAATAATTTGTTAATTTGCTCAATCCATGACTGTTTGAGGGATGCTGCTGTGCGCCATTGGCTGCAGAGTTTTGCAAACAAAATATTAGAATCGATTCACTTTACAGTGTATTCTGTGAAGCGCTTTGAGATGTCTCAATAATATAATAATCCTTGCATTTGATATAGCGCTTTTCACATCTTATCGACGTCTCAAAGCGCTTCACAGAATTCACTTTAAAGTAAATTAACTGTATATTTGTAGGCGAAACGCGGCAGCCAATTGTGCACAGCAGCGTCCCCCACAAACAGCCGTGGATTTTTATTATTGTGTTTTTTGGGGGATGGATTATTATCAGGTGTGTGTGTGGAGTAAGGAAACTTGCCCAAGGTTTGTCCCTGACCTGCCTGGATTCGGACTCAGGTCTCACGCCTGTAAGGCGAGCGCTCTGACCACTGAGCTACAGGAGCTCCCAGGTGCTGTGCCAAAATGCAAGGATTTACAGTTACTGTGTTATTATTATAAGCTCGTCCTCATGCGGTGATGGGCGCTGCGGTCTGTAAATGCTCTGAGCTGCTGTGGTAATGGTGCTGGTATCCATGGGAGGGCAGAGTGGGCCACAGTGTGAGTGTCGCTGTTACACTGTGTGCTGTGCACTGTTACAGCCAGAGGGCACACGAGGGAACCGTACGATACACGGTGGGGGGAACGCAGGTTGATTGCGAGCTCCTCTCTGTACGAAAGGTGAGCGAGAAAGAGAAAAGGTTGTGACTGGCAAAGTCACAATGGCAAGTCTCGGTTGGCTCTGACTGCCCCACCCACCGGTCAGTGATGTAAATTGACCGTCCATTGCTGGACAGGAACATATAACAACAACAACAACTTTGATTTAAAGAGCGCCCTCCACGCCGGACGGCGTCTCAGAGCGCTTGAACATGTATTGTCCAATCTGCAACGAAGAGACCCACCAAACCTTCGGAAGCATAGTTCAATATAAAAACAATAGCAGTCCTCGCATTGGATACAGCGACAATAACGTCTTCATGTTATTTCACAGACAGCTGCCGCGAAGTAGGAAAAAGACCAAATTATCAGGCGCGTGGAGTGAGGAAACTTGCCCAAGGTTTTGCCCTGACCCGCCTGGATTCGAGCACAGGTCTCACGCTTGGAAGGCGAGTGCCTCGAACCACAGGCAAACAGACCAAACTATCTGGAGGTTTGTTGGCCAGGGCAAGGGAATAATCTCCCTTCTCTCTAACCATAACGTTGGGAGATGGCTAGAGCACTAGTACTGTCACCTCTGAGTCATGTAAGAAGGTTGTGCGGAGTGTTGTAGTGTAATGGTTAGAGCACTCGCCTCGCAAGGGTGAGAACGCGGGTTCGATTCAGGCCAGGCGAAACCTAAGGTAAGTTCTCTTACTCCATACACCTCTGTTTACCTAGCAGTAAGTAGGAATCTGATTGTTAGTCAATCGGTGGGAAGCTTTTACGCAGGTAATAATCCCTCTAAAAATAATTATAAATAATATGGTCACCCAATCACTGAATCCACGACTGTTTGTGGGGACGCTGCTGTGCGCAATTGGCTGCCGCGTTTCGCCCACAAAGTATACAGCCAACTCGCTTTACAGTATACTCTGTGAGGCGTTTTGAGACTGTCATCAAGAGAGGGAATGTGTGTTTGAGGCACATAGCTCACAGCTTGGAAAAACAGAAAGAAAGTACCAGGCAAAGTACCAGCTAGTATTAGACAAAGCTGTCAGGAACCGGGAACCAAATGATCAGACTGAGCAAAAAAAGGCTTCTTAAAATATCAGTGAAAAGTAAGGACGTAGCAATGCAACAACAACAACAACATTACTTCCCTTTGTGGACCTAATAATAGGGAAGCAATTTGGCTGCCGCGTTTCGCAGACATGTCTACAGTAAATTTTCCTACTCTCCTTCCCCCAACTAGGTCTTTCCCCCGACCGAGTGAGGACCAGGTGTGTGGAGACAAAGGGCAGCAACAACTGTACGGAAGGAAGGAAGTTCCCTTCCAACCCAAAGCAATCCCAGGCTAGAGTCATGGGTAGTAAAGTTTTGATTGCTGTGTTTGCTGACGCTCCATGCTAATACATCAAGGTTAACGCAGGGAATGTGTGTTTGAAAAAATCTTACGGATCTGTGATCGATCTTGTGTGTTTAAACTCTTATTGAGTAAATTGGGGCATTCCTGGATTCCTACAACACATCTCGAAGACATGATCAGGCGATATATCGAATGGGACTTTGAGTTCACAGTCGAGGCTGGCATCCAGTGCATTGCTGGGGGGTGGAGGGGCGGGGGACGTGGAGCAGGCTGAACAGGAAGGAGGGAGCTGGCAGGTTCATAGGGGGACAGTAAATCAGAGAGAAAAGCAGGGGCAAGGCTGTGAATGGCCTTGAAAGTGAGGACGAGGATCTTGTATTCGAGGGAACAAATCATTATCTGAAGGGAACAGATCATGTAAACTACGGTAAATTGTTTTATTTTGCCCAGAACGACAGAAACCAGAGGTTGTGATTGAAGTGGTAGTGGTGGGTGGGTGGGTGGGGGGTGGGTGGGGGGTGGGGGGCGTAAATCCAGAACATCTGCGAAGACAGTAATTCAGTGGACGAGTAGTAAACGTATGGAACAGGCTCCCAAAGGGAGACGGATGGCGGAAGCAGAAATTGTTGTTTGTTTCAAGAACAAATTAGACAGATTTCGGCTGGAAAATAATATCTGAGGCTGCAGTGTATAGTTTAAGACATGACATATCGAGAGACTGCCAGGAGGGTGAGCTCCTGTAGCTCAGTGGTTAGAGCGCTCGCCTTACGAGCGTGAGACCTGTGTTCAAATCCAGGCAGGTCAGGGCCAAACCTTGGGCAAGTTTCCTTACTCCACACACACGCGCCTAATAATAATCCCTGCAAAAAAAACACAATAATAAAAATTGGTCATTTCAATCCACATCTGTTTGTGGGTTCGCTGCGGTGCGCGACTGGCTGCTGCGTTTCGCCCACAAATATACAGTCAATTGAACACATTTCCCTGTATGCTGATTGCTGCCTGAGGTGGGAAGCCCGAGACAGAATTTGCTGCGATCGGAAAGTGCTCGCAAAGTGTTAACCGGAGCCCTTTCAGTTGATGAATTAACACATTTCCATTTACAGTCACAGAGATCGGCCGACTGGGCCGGACTGAATCACAAACAGTTTGAGAGGAGCTCGATTGTGAGCGAGAACCTTGATTTCATTCACTCAGAAGTGACCCTAATTCTCCTTTGGCGTATTCTGGAATAATTGAAATCGCTTTGATCACCTGGCTTTATATTCCATCGTCCCTCTTCATTCCCCTCGACTGTTCGGCTGCTCATTGTTGTTGCATGTAAGAAAGATGTGGATCAATCTACATAATTCCGTCTCTCGGAAACCGAGCCTCTTCTCTCATGTACAGGGAGGGGAATCTCTCGGGCTGTCTTTGTCTCTCTCCGTCTCTGTGGTTTGGCCGACGATACCCCCAGAGAATCGGTCGTTCTCTTCACCGTCGTTTTATGGGATGTCGTTGCGCTCGAGATGACCTGGCGCGTTTGCCGACAAACACACAATCACTCCACCATGAAACGAGTGTGACCCCCCCCCCCATCTCCTCCACCCTCGCCTGACTCCATTGGCTCCCCATCATCCAGAGGATCCAATTCAAGGTCCTGGTCCTCACATGTAAAGCCCTCCACAGCCTCGCCGCCCCCCTCCCCCCCACCCTACATCTGTGACCTCCTATCCCCTTACCAACCCGCCCGCCCCCTCCGCTCAGCAGGCTCTGGCCTGCTCCAACGTTGGCGGGCCAGCCTTCAGCCACTCTGCCCCCAATCTCTGGAACTCCATCCCGCAGTCCCTCCGCCTCGCCCTCTCCCTGGCCTCCTTCAAGTCTCGCCTCAAGACTCTCGTCTTCGATGGACCCATTAACAACTCCTAATCGCACCCTTCCCTCCCCACCCCCCCCCACCCCCACCACTGTCCACTGAAGCAGTGACTGTCCGGCACCTTGGGACGTCCTCCTGACGTGAAAGTGGAGTGACTGTGTATTTTGTAGCCAATTGCTGCAGTGCCCCACACACAGTCGTGAATCGAGTGACTGATATTTGGGGGGAGGAATTATTCGGAAAGCGATCTTCCAATCGACTAACAACTGGGTTCCCATATACCACTGGTAAATGGAAGCGTGTGGAGTAAGGGAACTGGCCTGTGGTTTTGCTCTGCCTGAGAACCTTAGGCAAGTTTCTTTACTCTACACACGCGTCTGTTTACCAAACAGTGAGTGGGAACCCGCTCGCTAGACAATTGGCTGATCGATTTCTAATGATTCCTTTAAAAAAAATAGTTTGGTCACTCAATCCACAGCTGTTTGTGAGACCCTGCTGTGTGCAAATTGGCTGCCACCTTTGCCTACAAAAACATCCAGTCACTACACTTGATAGTAAAAATCCTGTGAAGCACTTTGCGCTGTCCTCCTGACGTGATGAAGCCTTGCATTAAATCTAAGGATTATTTTTGTTTCCGAATTATTGGCCATATCTCCCCGGATTTATAGATTTGCCTCTGGGATGGGAGGGAGGGGAGAAGTGGGGAGACAGGGAGTGGTGGGGGAGGGGGGGGTGGAGTGGGTAATAACTTAGGAAACTTCTTTTTGCGCATCGTCGCTCTAATGAATAATTCCATTAGTTTAATCGCACGAACACACGGTAACCAGGCAACCAGCGAACCCGTCCTGGGAGATCAGCTGGACATCAACGGAGATTCTCCTTGAGATATGATGTGCACTTCAGGCGCTTTGAACTCACGCTCGAGGCTGACACTCCAGTGCAGTGCTGGGGGGAGCCTCACGTTGTCTGGGGTGCCATCCTTCAGGTTTGAACTCTTGCAATGTCGTGGTCCAGCGCGTTCACCCTGTAAGGAAGAGGACCCGGGTTCGATTCCTGGGCTGAGCGAATCCTTAGGCAAGTTTTTTCCCGCAATCCCTTCGCATCACCTCCTCCCTTTCCTCCTTCAAGGTTGGTCTCGAGACCTTTCTCTTTGACCACGCCTTCTGCTCCCCTCCAAACTCTTCCCCCTCTCCCACTCTCCTTCCCCTTCCTCTGACCATCCCCCTACTCGGGTCCCGACCTGACTGTTCGGCGCCTTGGGACGTCCTCCCAACGTGAAAGGTGCTCTAATAAGAACATAATAACATAAGAATTAGGAGCAGGAGTAGGCCATTCAGCCCCTCGAGCCTGCCCCGCCATTCAATAAGATCATGGCTGATCTTCTCACCTAACTCTGATTACCTGCCCTATCCCCATATCCCCTAATCCCTCTATTTTTCAAAAATCTATCAGTCTCAGCCTTGAAAATGTTCAAGGACTGAGCATCTACAGCCTTCTGGGGTAGTGAATTCCATAAATTCACTAGCCTCTGAGTGAAGAAATGTTTCCTCAACTCTGTTCTAAAAGGCTGACCCTTAATTTTAATTGTTGTTGTTGTTTACTCCACACATACCTGCCTCTGTTAACCTAGCGGTGAATAGGAACCCGGTTGTTGGTTGATAATGGGTAAAGGGACTAAGGGATGTGGGGATAAGGCGGGGCAGGTGGCTGTAGATGAGAAGATCAGCCATGATCTTACTGAATGGCGGGGCAGGCTCGAGGGGCTGAATGGCCTACTCCTGCTCCTTATGTTCGTTTATTGATTGGCGAATCACCTTCCAGGAATAATAATCCCACCAAAAACAAAAATGGCCACCTTGTCACGTTGTTGAAACGTCTCAGAGCACGTGGACAGCTCGTCTCTCTTAAAAGTTGTTGTCGAATCGGCCTCCACCACCCCTTGAGGCAATGCAATCCGGATTCCAATAACTCTCTATCATTATGTATTATTATTAATATCCAGCGGCTTGGGAATGTCCTCCTGATGTGAAAGGCGCCATACAACTGTCATTTTGTTGTCGTTGTATTATCATTATTATTATTTTTACAGGAGTCCACGGATAAAAAGAGGAAAAAAAAGCTGGAAAAGTCTTTTTTTTTTAATTGACAAACTCTGACGCTCAATGACTTTGCCGGTTGAAACTGGACGAGAGGCGTGGGGGTTTGGTTCGAGTGGGCCACTTTCGTCGCTGGATGCTAATATTTAAATTGGAAATCACAGGCGCTGGAGAGGAGGGAGGAAATCTGCGGAGAGAGAGAGAGAGAGAAAAAAAAGCAATCATGTCTTCGTTTACTTCAAAGTGTTTTGTTTGTCTTTAAAACGCTTTCCTCATCTTAGCCACGGCTACTCTGGGGTCCCGATAGGTTTCTGATGGTGTCATTACAGTATAATCAGACGTTAGAGTGTTCAGTGTGACTCAAGTGTGAATTGGGAGCTGAGGGTTTTGATCGCGCTGGTGGGGAGGGGGGGGGTGATGGGGAGAAACAAAGTCAAGCTTGAACTGTGTGAAATCATTTATTCGGGACATCATTTATTTGAAGGTAAAAATAAAACAAGAACAGAAGTTGCTGGGAAAACTCAGCAGGTCAGGCAGCATCCACGGAGAGAGGAAAGGGAGTCGACGTTTCGGGTCCACCACCCTTCGTCAGAACTGGGGCATGTTGGGAGGGAGAGGTTTTTAAGGACAAGGGTCGTGGACCCGAAACGTCGACTCACTTTCCTTTTCTCCATGGATGCTGCCTGACCTGCTGGGTTTCCCCGGCAGCTTCTGTTTGTGTTTCAGAAAATGTCAGGCGCAGGTTGGCGAGAGCCAACGCTTGGGGTAACTGCTAGAATCTAACTGTAATATACTGTAAAGTGAATTGACCGTATATTTTGTGGGGGAAACGCGGCAGCCAATTGCGCACAGCAGCGTCCCCCACAAACAGTCGTGGGTTGAGTGACCAAGTTACAGTATTATTATTGTATTTTTTTTTAAAAGGGATTTTTTATCCCGGGAAAAGGAATCCACCCATCGAACAACAACCGGGTTCCTACTTACTGCCAGGTAAACCTAGGCGTGAGGAGCGAGGAAACTTTCACCCTGCCCGGGAATCGAACCCAGGTCTCCCCTCGTTTGCTGGTTAAAGAGTGCTAAAGATTGAGAGAAGTTGAAAGAGAGAGAGAGCGCGCGCGAGAGAGAGAGAGAGAGAGAGAGAGAGAGAGACATCTTGCTGTCAATGCAGTCCCAAGTGGGAAGCGAATGAGCGGGTTGTGTATACACTGGCTGATGTACTGTAGTAATCAGCGTAGCGCTGCAGGCTGTAATCTGGCTGATTGCTAACAGGTCACTGATATCTCCCCGAGAGATAGTCAGTGCTTTAGAGTGCAAGAAGCTCAGAGCGTGCGTTGGGTAATTAACCTTCACCGATTGCTTCTCGATGGTGCAGACGGAGTCAAAGCGGAGGTCAGATAAAGCTTCCACACAGCGGATAGACACTTCCTATTGTCCAACAATTAACTCCACTCAGAATTAATTCCATCTGAGCCCCCCCACCCTACCGCCACACACACCCCCCCCGCCCCCTTCCCAGCTAAACCCTATCAGTAAAAAGTATCTAACCACAATCTTGTTATTCCATTTAAGTCCAGAGCCAAGTCTAGTCACTGTTCATACCGACTGCAAAGCTAGTGTTTTCACATGAAATATATATAGATATACATCTGCATATATAATCCTTGCATTTGATATAGTGCTTTTCACGTCTTCTAGACGTCTCAAAGCGCTTCACAGAATATACTGTAAGGTGAATTGACTGTATATTTATGGGCGAAACGCAGCAGCCAATTGCGCACAGCAGCGTCCCCACAAACAGTCGTGGATTGAAATGACCAATTTTATTACTGATTTTTGTTTGGAGGGATTGTTATTAGGCAGGTCAGGGTTTGGCCCTGACCTGCCTAGATTCGAACCCAGGTCTCACGCTTGTAAGGTGAGTGCTCTAACCACTGAGCTACAGGAGCTCCACCTTTGAAAATGTTATTCTGTTTTCTTCCTCCCAATTCCCACCCCAACTGTCGAGAGAGAGAGAGAGACAGAGAGAGAGTGTTTGTACTTTTGTAGCAGCTTATCCCAAGTCAGATGGTTCTTGTCATGACACAATATACAATACAAAACTACATTGATGGAACGCCTTTTCTTGTCAGGGGCAGTGTTAGGGATTTGGACCCGAGCTGGGGGGCTGGGGTTGGGTGTGGGGGGGGGGGGGGGGGTTGGAGGGCAAGGAGGGTAGGGATCAGATGATGGCCTAAGGCAGGCGGTCAATGAGGAGGGTCTTGGGACGTGCCTTAAAGCAGGTGGGGTGTGGGGGTTGGGAATGGGACAAGGACTCCAAAGGGGTGGAGTCGCAAATGGGGGGAGTGGAGGGGGGGCAAAGATGGGGCGACATCTGAAGTTGGCTTGTTGGTTCACTGTCCACTGCAGGGTTGGTGAGGGAGCTCTGTATTATCAGAGATGCTATCCTTTGATTGAGACATCAAACGTCTTGATATAACCTGCTGAAGACCTGCTTCGTGTCCCCCTCCCTTCATCCCCCCCCACACCCACCCCTACAATTGGGGTAACGGACCTACAGCCACTCTGCCCCCACCCTCTGGAAGACCATTCAGCCACTCTAGCCTGTGCTGTTTTGGGGCAGATAAATTTGGGCTGGAAACGCAGCGAGAGAGACTCTGCGCCTCGGAGAGATATTGACATACCCGGAACGAGGTTTCAACTGAATAAATTCAGTGGCACAATCACAGCGCGAGTAATTCAAAGTAATTCGAAAACAAATTGATATTTTGAGACCTCTTCACGCCCGTCATTAGCGCGTCGAGGAAAAAAACAAGAGGTTTTACATATTCAGCCGCTCTTTTAAGGGTTGGAGAAATAGCATCACTTGCTTACGATGGTAGGAGTTGTTTGGCTGACAGGGAAGGACAGAGCAATTGCCATATATTGCAAGGTTTCTGATCCATTCTAATACGATAACTCACGTCCTTCTGTTAAACAAGGCTGCCAAATAAATAATAACACTTGCGTGGGATGCATTCTGAACGCACGTTGAAATTTGTAATCTGGCCAAAGTATTTTGCTTATATGTAGGGATTTTGAACAGAGAACAATATTAGAGAATCCGGTGGGGAACCTCTCAGCTGGACTACTCTACCGCCCTCCTCGCTGGTCTCCCCTCCTCCCCCATACACAAAATTCAGCGCATACAGAACTCCGCTGACCCCATTCTCACCCTCACCAGACTTTGCGCCCCGATTACCCCAGTCGTTTCCAAATTGCACTGGCTCCATGTCATCCTCACTCTAGCGTATAAATCCCTCCGCTCCTCTGCACCACCCCCCTCCCTCTCTAACCTCCTCACAACGATACCCGCTCCCTCCGCTCCACTGGGTCCGACCTCCTCCTTGTCCCCGAATCCTCCGCTCCACCATCGGCGGCCATGCTTTCAGCCACCACGCCCCGAAACTCCGGAAGTCCCTCCCTCAACCCTTTCGTCTCAACCCCCATTTCTTTTCCCATCTTCAGATTGCGCCCGAAGACCTTTCTCGTAAACTGCGTTTACGGTCACTTTCCCCCCCACCCTGGCTCGGCCTCGGGCTCCGCCACAGTGAAGCGCTCTGAGACGCCGCCTGGCATGGAGGGTGCTATAGAAATGCAAGTTGCTGTTGTTGAAAGGATAGGGGAGTGAGTCTGAGCTCTGATTGTGGAGTCCGGCAGGAACCACATCTTTGCCGGAAATGGGAAGAGCCATGGAGTGTATTGGTTGGTACTCTCGCTCGCAAGCGATAGGATCCAGGTCCGATTCCCGGTCAGGGCAAATCCTTAGGCCTTTCCTTATTCCGCTCGCCTTTGTTTACCTAGCAGTAAGTAGGAACCTGGTTATTAGATGATTAATGGATCACTTTCAAAATATATTTGGTTACTCAAGCAATGACTGTTTTAGGGATACTGCTGTGTGTCACCCACAAAATACAGTCATTCACTTTACAGTATAATCTGCGAAGCACTTTGAGATGTCTCAATGATGTGACAAGATTAATTCACAGCCTTCCCCCTGTTACACTCAACACTGTAATAATAATAGTATTAATAATAATCCTTTCATTTGACATAGCGCTTTTCACGTCTACTAGACGTCTCAAAACTCTTCACAGAGTATACTCTAAAATGAATTGACTGTATATGTGGGCGAAATGTGACAGTCAATTGCGCACAGCAGTGTCCCACAAGTAGCCATGGATTGAAATGACCGATTTATTATTGTTTTCTTTAAGGATTATTATCAAGTGGGTGGAGGAAGGAAACTTGGCCAAGGTTTCTGCCTGGAATCGAACCCAAGTCTCTCACTCGTAAAGCGAGTGCTCTAACCACCGAGCTACAGGACTCCACCAACCACCGAGCTACAGGACTCCACCAGCGGAAATGGGTGGAGCATGGATTCTGGAAGGGTGAGATCCAGCAGGTCAAAGAGCTAGAGAGAGTGTCTCAATTTTCTTCCTATCTCACTCTCTCTCTCAAGGTCTCGGGAAGTTTTGGAGGAAGCCTCTGGCATGCTGAGCTGAAGATTATTGCTCAGCCTCTGAATCACCGTGGCCTCGGAACAGCTCTTATTACTCACGTAAATCATGCCACAAGTGCAGAAAGACAGAACGCCCACATGTTAAAGAAAGGATTCATCTAATTAGCAAAGATAAACTGAAGGAGATTGCCTCGAGATTGGCAGAGCTGACCTCAGACCTGGGTGTATGTGTATGTGTGTGTGTGTGTGTGGGGGGTGGAGGGGTTGGGGTATATGGGGCAGTAGATACAGTGGAGTGAACTGGCCACAAGTAATCTCGCCCATGGGCAGAAGGAAACATGGCCTTTGCTGAGATCACGCACCCAGCTTTTCTTCGTTTAACGTTAAGCACACTGCGGTAACGCGTGAATGACGCGCGTCAAATATGGAAGATCAACAGTAAAGAGTCTTTGACTGACAAACCGATACGATCAACAAATCTCTCGCTTTGCCCAGTGAAGAGCATGACAGACTCCGATAGTGAACACGCTACTTCCCTTCACAACCACATCCTTCCTGCCCCCTTCCCCCTTCCTCCATCACAGTATAAACCAGTCCCAGTGTGTCCTGATCTATCCTGGTTACCCTGTTCCAGTCGTTATTTACTCTCTGGGTAAAGAAACACTTCCCAGTGAAATTGTCCCACATATACGTATAGTCAATTAGCTTTACAGTATATTCTGTGAAGCGCTTTGAGACGTCTAGAAGAAGTGAAAAGCGCTAAATCAAATGCAAGGATTATTATTATTAGTGTACAGTATTGTTCTGGGATTTCTTTCTCTTAATACAACGAGAATGTTATCCAACTTCTCTCAACAGTAACAACACGTTGCATTTACACAGCGTCTTTCACATCGAGAGGACTTCACAAGGTTCTGGACAATGAGGAGATTTCATGTGAGCCGGGGGTTGGGATCAGAGAGGGGTGGAAGGCAGGAGGAGGGGTGGGGAGCGTAGATGACCGAAGGCAGGGTAGAAGAGGAAGTTCTTTGCTTGTTTTAGCTGCCGCCCTGAAAACCTTTCTTTTCAACCATGCGTACGATCACCTTCACCAGCCCCCCCCCCCATTCCACCCGCCTCAAAGTCAGACTCCGTTATTGTTAAGTGCTCTGAGACACTACTTTGCCTGGAGGTCTCTGTATCAATGAAAGTTATTGTTGTTGTGGTGGTGAAGCGACTCTTGAAAGAGGCAAGGGAGGGGGCAAGGTGAAGGAGTTCTAGGATGAAGTTCCAGAGGGAGAGGGTAGAAAGGCTGAAAGCCCAACTGCCGATGGTGGAGCAGGCAGGGCCAGGGACGTGGCGCAGGCTGGTTCCTGTAGAGTGGAGGGAGTGGACAGGTCGGTGAAGCTTTAATAAGTCACAGAATTGGAGAACATTAAAGGGACTGAACAGTAATTTGTGTTCTGTTTGCCTTGTGGTTGCAGAGCATGTAAAGGGACTTCTCTCTGCTGTTGCAGACTCATCAAACCTTCCCGCCCCACTCCGTTCAGCAGGCTCCGGCCTGCTCCATGTTCCGCCCCCCCCAACCCGCCCTACCATCGGTGGCCGGGCTTTCAGCCTCTCTGCCCCCACACTCTGGAACTCCATCCCTCAGTCCCTTCGCCTCGCTCCCTCCCTCGCCTCCTTCAACGCCGGTCTCAAGACTCTCCTTTTCAATCGTGCCTTCTGCTGTCCTCCCACCTCTCTCCCTCTATTCACCCCTACCCTGCCCCTCCCCAATGCTCAGGTCCTGACCCCTGACTTGGGACGTCCTCCCGATGTGAAAGGCATCTAGAAATGTCATTTTGTTGTGTTGTCATTCTACCCCCAGTTTCTCCAAATCAAAATTACCGCAAAATCAGATCCATGGTCTGCTCGCCCCTCTGGCAGATTAGCTCCCGTGATTCCTTCTGTACAAACCTCGTTCCATTTGCCCCCCAAATACGCAGTCAATTCATTTTACGGTATATCCTGTCAAGCACTTTGAGATGTCCCAATGATGTGATAAGGGCTACATTGAATGCAAGGATTATTACGAATATATCAATTGTATTTTGCGAAGCGCTTCAAAGACGTTTTTTTTTGCGCTGCAATAAAATGTGATAAGCTAAATCTTCTTGATTGAATATTCCTTGATTGTGTGCCATACGCCTGGGACACCTGTAGCTCAGTGGTTAGAGCACTCGCCTTGCAAGTTAGAGACGTGGGTTCAAGCCAGGGCAAAATGTTGGGCAAATTTCCTTACTCCACACGCCTCAGTTTACCTAGCACTAAGTAAGAACCCAGCTGCTGGTATACAGTCAATTCACTTTGCAGTATATCCGGTGAAGTTGTGATAAGGCACCATATCAAATGCAAGGATTATTGTTATAAATTAAGAAATATTCAATCAAGAAAAAAATGGAAACCCATCAAACATAGACTTACTTAGACTCTTGCGAATATTTGGGGGGGTGGGGGGTTGGGGGCGAGGGCCCTCTGGCCACAGGTTGGCCAACACTGTTTGAAGCCAGGCTTGAGATCAACCTTGAGATCTAAATGAATGTGGAAGAGAAGGTCTAACCCCCCACCCTACTGCCCTCCCCATCTATATACCTCCCACCCACCCACCCCCCTCCCCCCCACCACCATCTTTATGGGTGGCCTCCCATCTTCTTTACCCGCAATCCCAATGAACTTTGTGAGAGAAATGCTCACAAAACAACAAAACAAGATCTATCCGAATCTTTATGTTGAAGGTACAATAGGGCGGAAGGCAATGTACATTTCACGTAACAAACCCAGCTAAACTGAGGCTCCGAGCCTCAGCCTTGAAACCCTTGAGTAAAATCCCCAAATCCAATCTTAATCCGGAAACCGTTTGTTTTGTGTGCGGTTCATAAAACAAAACGACTCCCGAATTAAGACCGGATTTTCGCAAAATACTTTGTCCGATCCTAAATTTTTAAGACAAGGCTGAGAGCTAAAGTGGGTAAAAATTCAGTCAGGCACATTGGCCGATTGTTGTGTGTCAGTTATTAAAATATGGGATGTGCAAGTTTGACAAACGGATCTTTTGCCCACAAAAATACAGTCACTCCACTTCGCAGTCTATCCTGTGAATCACTTTGAGACGTCTCGATGATGGGATAAGGCGCTATATCAAAAGGCAAGGATTATTATTATTATTATTATTATTTGCCTGTTACTGTGGCTCATCAGCCAAGGGTGGACGTAACTCGGGAGGTTTGATGGCAAGTGCAAACTCTTTAGTCCGTTCGTCCACATGTCAAAATATCCCAAAGGAACGCTGGAATTGGGCAGGTAGTCATGGAGGGGGAATCACAGACACACACCCCCCCCCTCCCCCCAACCAGATCGGGTCCAAAATCCCTGATTGTCCAGTGCCTCGGGATGTCCTCCCGATATGAAAGTGATTTGTTGTTGTTGGGGGAGTCCTAGCGCTCCACGCTGGTCTCCGCCAGCCTATTGTTCATGATGGCCAGAGCCCCGACTCCACCGGAGAAGTCATTGTGCCGGGAACACCCGCTCGGGCAGCCGTTTGCCGTCTCCGACAACTGTTTCTGCATGATGGCCAGCGACACCTTGTTGGAGGCCAGGAAGTCCTTCATGGAGATGAGCTCTGCGGACAAGCGCCGTCCATCCGTCTCGCTCTCATTCACCCCGTCCGTCTCGATGGAGATCTTGCGCCTGGGCCTCTCGTTGCCCGGCACGACGGCGTTCCTGCGGGACGGGAGGAGCCTCCGCCGCCAACCCTGGCAGAACCTCCAGCCGGACTTCCTCAGGATCCAGTTGAGGAGCTGCTTGATGACAATGGAGATGACATTGAAGAGAGAGTAGATGCAGCAGACGCCCATGAGGATGAAGATGAAGTTACAGAACTTGTACAGGCCCTGGTACTGGTAGCCCGCCTTCTGGCCGCTCACCAGGTCTCCAAAGCCAATGGTGCTGAACGCCACGAAGCAGAAGTACAGGGAGTCCAGGTAGTTCCAGCCTTCGATGGGAGCGTACACGGCGGAGGCACAACAGGAGATCAAAATGGCCGCCATACCCAGGATTAGCATCACGTAATAGACGGAGGGTTTCCACCCCGCCAGGCTGTCCACCTCCTCCATGGGACTGGGCTCCTGGCTGTTGTCGTGGGGCAGGAGCCCCCCTCTCCTCAGCTGTCTCTCGTGCAGGTTCTTCAGGACGTAGGCCAGCAGTGTGACCAGACGCTCCAGGAACAGGTTGAAGAACAAGATGGTGGCCGCGCAGCCCACCAGCCCGTAAAATATCAGGAAGATTTTGCCCGACACCGTGGCTGGCGTGGTCATCCCAAAACCTGGAAAAGACGGGAGCTTAGATTGATCTAACCTTCACCATTGTGCCTGTGTTGGTGCTCGCTCCCACCTCCACCGGAGCTCTCTACTCGAAATCTCATCACAATAATAATAATAATAATCCTTGCATTTGATACAGCGCCTTATCGCGTCTTTGAAATGTCTCCAAGCGCTTTGCAGGATATCAACAACAACAACAAAATTACATTTTCATGTTGGGAGGATGTCCCAAGGCGCTGAACGGGATCCGAGGAAGGTTGGGGGGGGGGGGGGGGGGGGGAGGGGAGGGGGGGGGGGGGAGGGAGAGCGGTAGAAGGGTGACAGAAGGCACGATCGGAAAGGAGGATATCCTATAAAGTGTAAAGTGTATCGACTGGATATTTTGTGGGCGAAACGTGGCAGCCAATTGCGCACAGTAGCGTCCCCACAAACAGCGGATTGTTTGCTATTGCTATTATTGTAAAGGTCAACCCCGCTTAACGTCGCCTCGGTCAACGTTTTGGGGTTATTACGTTGTTAATACATTGGGAACATATATTCATTTAACGTTGCGACGTTCGCTATCACGTCGTTCCCCAGCGGGTGGGAAGGGGGCTCGATGGCGCTAGGACCTGGAAGTGAGTGAGTGAGTGAGTGAGTGAGTGAGTGAGTGAGTGAGTGAGTGAGTGAGTGAGTGAGTGAGTGAGTGAGTGAGTGAGTGAGTGAGTGAGTGAGTGAATGAGTGAGTGAGTGAGTTAGTGAGTGAGTGAGGCAGGCAGGCAGGCAGGCAGGCAGTGAGGGAGTATGATGTTTTTTTTGTGAATATTTTGACAAAAAATGTCCAGAAGAACCTAACTCCAAGTTTTACAATGGGAAAAATATTTTTTTTTGTTGAAAAGTCACACTTTTCAAGAACCAAACTACAACGTTAAGTGGGGTCTACCTGTATATAATAATACTAATATGTCTGTGTGTATGTGTGATGTGAATGTGTGGTGTGTGTGTGTGTGTATGACTGTGTGGATGTGTGCGTTGTGTGTGTGGGGGTGAGGTGTGTATGTGTGATATGAGTGTGTGGTGTGTATGTATGTCAGTTTGGGTTTACAATTTAATCATCCGTGCAATTGATACATATTTGAGACGTCTCAAAGCACTTGACAGAATATACTGTAAAGTGAATTAACTGTATATTCTGTGGGCAAAACGAGGAAGCCAATTGCGCACAGCAGTGCCCCACAAACAGCCGTGGATTGAGTGACCAAATGATCATTATTATCTTCCTAATTACCACCAAAAACGAAATCCGACAATCGAATGACAACCAGATTCCTACTTACAGCGAGTTAAACAGAGGAAGGGGGAAGTGAGGAAATTTGCCTGAAGTTCGATTCCCTTGTCCGGGAATCGAACCCAGTTCCTCTTGCTCGCGAGTGCTCTAACTACAGGACTCTCTAATTGAGGGACATTCTTCCATTCGGTCTTGGTTTAGAAGCTGGTTTCTGTTTAAGAGCAGGAAAATATAGCCTCTGAATTAAGAATCTTCGGGAGTCAGGAGATAACGTAGTTTTGTGGTTAGAGCACTCGCCTCGCGAGTGAGAGGACTTAGGCTCAAATCCTGGGCAGGGAAATACCTTCGGCAAGTTTGCTTACTCCATACACCTCTGTTTACCTAGCAGCAGCACTAATAATTCTTGCATTTGAGATAGCATCATATCATGTCTTCAAGGTGTCTCGAAGTGCTTCACAGACTGTCGGGTGAATTGACTGTGTATTTTGTGGGTTCACAAATATTTTGTGAAATAGGAACCTGGTTTTAGTCGATTGGTGTGTTCCGGGGGGGTAGGCGGAGGGGGAGGGGAGGAGAGGGTGGGGGTTCATAATCCCTCAAAAAATTGGTCACTCAATCCACGACTGTTTATAGGACACTGTTCTGCCCAACTGGGCAAAATACAAAATACAGCCGCAAAATTTTGCCCACAAAATATACAGTCACTTCACTTTACAGTATGTTCTGTGAAGCGCTTTGAGACGTCTCAAAGACGTGCTAGGGCGCTATATCAAACGCAAGGATTATTACTGATGGTTTCAGTGAGTTGGAGTTTAATGTGCGGTGGATCCTGGTCGAGTTGGTCCCGGGAGTGACTGGGTTTTCTTTGCGAACTGCTTGGTTGCCATGACAAAGCTGAGAGCCGGAGAGCCAGCGAGTGAACGAGCGGGATGTTCTCTGCCTGATCTCGTCCCCAAGGCGGCTTCAGGTGGACAGGTGGGTCACAATCTCTCGGCGGCAATACATTTAATAGAGGTGTTCAAAATTCTCGGGGGTTTGGATAAGAGTAGCCAAAGAGAAACTGTTTCCACTGACTGGTGGGGCAGTAACCGGAGGATAGACTTTGGATAATTGGCAAAAAGAACCAGAGGGGAGACGAGGAGAATATGTTTTACCCAGAGAGTTGTTACGTTCTGGATTACACTGCCTGAAAGCGAGGTGGAAGCAGATTCGACAATAGCTTTCAGAATTGGACAGGTATTTGAAAGAGAAACAATTGCAGGGCTAACAATCACGTCTTCTAGGCGTGTCCAAGCGCTTCACAGAAAAGTGAATTGACTGTATATATTTGTGGGCGAAACGCAGCAGCCAATTGCGCACAGCAGCGTCCCCCACAAACATTGAAACAATCAAGTTTTAGTATTGTGTTTTTGGGGGGAGGGATTATTATTAGGCATGTGTGGGGAGTAAGGAAACTTGCCCAAGGTTCGGCCCTGACCTGCCTGGATTCGAACACAGGTCTCACGCTTGTAAGGTAAGTGCTCTAACCACTGAGCTACAGATCTCCACCCTAATGGAATAAGAGTTGGGGAGAGGGGCTAGTTGGGGTAAGAGCGGGGGGGAGAGGGGCTAGTTGGAAGCTCTTTCAAAGAGCCAGGACAGGCACAATGGGCTGAATGTGTAAAACAAAATCCTTCAAAAACACCACCCCTGGTTTTGTGGCTTTCTGTGGGAACTCACTGCCTGCAAACTATCTCGACCCTCTACAAACACACTTACAGCAACACCCTGCAAAGCACTTCGAGACATTTCCGCTCACAATGAACAAATCAAAGTAATTCCTCTAAATATAATTTTTAAAATCCCCTGCATTTGACATAGCGTCTTTCAGGTCTTCTAATCTAGACGTCTCAAAGCGCTTCACAGAATATACTGTAAAGTGAATTGACTGTATATTTGTGGGCGAAACGCGGCAGCCAATTGCGCACAGCAGCGTCCCCCACAAACAGTCGTGGGTTGAAATGACCAATTTAATTATTGTGGGGTTTTTTGCCCAAGGTTTCACCCTGATCTGCTGGAATGATAATGATCCTTGTACAGTATTTGATATATTTTGTACAGTTAGCACCTTATCTCAGGGTTAAGAAGCCCTCAAATTGCTTCACGGATGTACTGCATAGTGAATTGACTGTACGTTTTGCGGTTGAAACGTGGCAGCCAATTGCGCACAGCAGCGTCTCACAAACAGTCGTGGATTAAGTGACCAAATTACCATTATTTTAGTTTTGTTTTTTTCTGAAGGGAATTATTAAACCCCAGAAACGTGATCTGTCAATCGACTAACAATCGGGTTCCTACTTACCGCTAGGTAAATACAACAACAACAAGCAAAATGACATTTATAGCGGCGTGGAGAGGAAGGAAATTTGCCTAAGGTTTTGAACCTGTGTGCTCTCACTTGCAAGAGCACTAACCTCCGCGCTACAGGAATCCAATTAGGCCTTAAAACATCTTCCTCACCTCCCGTGATGAAGACTGTGCAGTTGATAATAGTATCAGCCGCGGGAGTTTCTCTGCTACTTAGATTAATGACTACAGTTACTTACAGTCCTCAGTGGTTAGAGCGCTCGCCTTGCACGCGAAAGACCTGGGTTTGATTCCAAGCAGAGCGAAATCCAGGGCAAGTTACTCCACACGCCTGATAACAATCACCTCAAAAAAACCCAATAATAAATTAGTCACTTCAATCCACGGCTGTTTGTTGGTGTGCCACAGGGATCAGTTTTGGAACCATTGCTGTTTGTAATCTACATCAATGATCTGGACTTGGGTGTACGAGAGTACAGTTTCCAAGTTTGCAGATGACACTAAGTTAGGGAGAATAGTAAATAGTGAGGAGGATAGTAGCCATCTGCAAGAGGATATAGACCAAATTGGTAAAGTGGGCAGACACATGGCTGATGAAGTTTAATGCAGAGAAGTGTGAGGTGATGCATTTTGGGAGAAGAAATGAAGGGAGGCAATATAGGCTAGATAGTACCAATTTTAAATGGTGTGAAGGAACAGAGAGACCTGGGTGATTTGTGTTAGTGACTCGTTGAAGGTGGCAGGTCAGGTAGACAAGGCTGTTAAGAAGGCATATGGGATACTAGGCTTTATAAATAGGGGTATAGAGTACAAAAGTCAGGAAGTGCTGACTAACCTCTATAAGACTTTGGTGAGGCCTCAGCTGGAATACTGTGTTCAACTCTGGTCACCAGCACTACAGAAAGGATGTGAAGGCATTGGAAAGGGTACAACGAAGATTTACTAGGATGGTGCCAGGATTGAGGGACTTCAGCTATGAGGAGAGGCTAGATAGGCTAGGGTTATTCTCTCTGGAGCAGAGAAGATTGAGGGGAGACCTAATAGAGGTTTATAAGATCATGAGGGGTTTCGACAGGGCAAATAGAGAAAAACTATTTCCACTCGTGGGCGAATCTGTGACTCGTGGTCACAGATTTAAAATAGTTTCAAGGCGCAGTAGAGGGAAGCTGAGGAGAAATTTTTTCACTCAGCGAGTTGTTCGAATCTGGAATGCATTGCCTGAAAAGGTGGTGGAGGCTGATTCGATAACAACTTTTAAAAGGGAATTAGATCTTTATTTAGGGAGAACAGGTCTATTACGCTATGGGGAGCGGGCAGGGCAGTGGGATTGAATCGCTCTTTTCAAAGAGCCGGCACAGACTAGATGGGCCGAATGGCCTCCTTTTGGTGCCATAAAATTCTATGAATCTATGTGAATTGGGACTTTGAATCGTATAGTCTAAACTGGTGTTCCGATACAGCACTGGGGGGGGGTTGTATTGTTGGAGGTGCCGTCCTTCGCGGATGAGGGTGTTAATCCCAAGGGTCTCGTCTGCATATTCATCGCAAAACTCTGCCTGGCACATTCTCACCGAGCTACCCACGCCAATTGCCCCAGTCCTTGCCAAACTACACTGGCTCCCAGTCACAGAGTGGATCGACTCCAAGATCCTCTCTCTTGTTTTTAAGACCTTCCACTCCTTAGCATCCCCCTACCTCCCTAACCTCTCCTCTCCTCACAACAGTTTCCGCTGCCTCTGCTCAACTGGGTCTAGCCTCCTCCTTGTTCCCCCAAATCCTCCGCTCCACCATCAGCGGCCGTGCTTTCGGCCACTATGCCCCCAAACTTTGGAATTCCCTCCCTCAAACCCTTCTCCTCCCCCCCCTCACCCCGCCCCCTCCTTCCCCATCTTCAGGTCGCGCAGCCTGAAGACCTTTCTCTTTGACCGCGCTTACGGTCACCATCCCCCCCTCTACCCCAGGCTCGGCTTCGGCCATTGTGAATCGCCCTGAGACGCCGCTGGGCGTGGAGGACGCTGTATCAACGCAAGTTGTCATTTTTGTTGTTGGATATTAATAGGCGCTATTCAAAAAGGGAAGAGAGATTCTGTCACACGATGTCCTAGCCAACAGTCCAGAAATAAAATTAGTCAATCACCCCCATGACTGTTTGTGGGACTTTGATGTGCGCAATTGTGGCTGCCTTATTCTGCTCACAAATATACAGTCAATCCACTGTACATTACATCCTAGAAGTGAGCTGGGATATTGAGAAGAATGCAAGGATTATTATTAACACAGTGATACATTCTGATCTTGTTCTCTGCTTGAACGCTAATGTGGATGCTACCACCACCAGCCTGGATAATTCACACCCACCATTCTCTGTGTAAAACAATCTTCTCCATTGCGCTCTTGCTCTCTCTCGCTAACCATCTTAAATTGATGGCCTCTAGTCACTGAGTCACTTGACTCACCAGGCAGTGGAAATAATTTCTTCCAGAGCATTAACTAACCCAACCCTCCTTTCCGTTTACAGCACTGAGTATTGCAGCGATTCGCAAGCGAGGGGGACCCGGGTTCCATTCTCAGGGTGGGTTGGGGCAAAACTTTAAGCAAGTTTCCTTCCTCCACACACGTCTGTTTACCCAACAGTAAGAAGCAACCAGGTTCTGGGGTTAATAGTCCCATCAACAGAAAATAATAATAAAAACGTGGTCGTCACTCAAACTACGGCTTTGGTGGGGGACGCTGCCTGTGCCGCAATCGGCTGCCGTCTTTTGCCCACAAAGTAGACGGGTCACTTCACTTTACGGTATATCCTGTGAAGCGCTTTGGAGACATCTCAACAAAGTGATCAGGCGCTATATCGAATGCAAGGATTACTGTTATTATTAAAGCCCCCATCACTCCCATCACTTTTTTTTTCCACACTCTGATGCCCCACCTCCTCCCTGGCCAGACTCCTCACTCCATCCCTGTAAAGTCCCTACAGTTACTGTAATGATAATACAAGAATACTTTCATTTCGCTATAGCATTTTCCAATTGACTGTATATTTGTGGGCGAAATGTGGCATCGAATCACGCACTAGCAGTGTCCCACAAACAGTCGTGGATTGAAATGACCAATTTATCATAGGTTTTTTGAGGACGATTATCAGGCATGTGTATGGAGTAAGGAAACTTGCCCAGGGTTGGCCCTGACCTGACTGGATTCGAAACACAGGTCTCACGTTTGTAAGGCGAGGCGCTGTGCTGAGGCCCTGTGCAATCTTCTTTCCACTAAACCACTGGAATGCAAGAGAGACATAATAATCCCTTGCATTTGATACAGTGCTTTTCGTGTCTTATCCACGTCTCAAAGCGCTTCACAGAATGCACTGTAAGAGTGAATTGACTGTATATATTTGTGGGCGAAAACGCGGCGGCCAATTGCGCACAGTGGCGTCCCCCACAAACAGTCGTGGATTGAAATGACCAATCCCTCCAAAAAAAACCCCACAATAATAAAAAGTTGGTCATTTTTGACCCACGGCTGTTTGTGGGGGGGACGCTGCCGTGTGCAATTGGCTGCCGCGTTTCGCCCACAAATATACAGTCAATTCACTTTACAGTGCATTCTGTGAAGCGCTTTGAGACGTCGATAAGATGTGAAAAGGCGCTAGGTCAAATGCAAGGATTATTATTTTTATTATTATTATTATTATGACCCCACCTGTCTTCCTCACCCCACTGACCGGCAGACAGGCCTTCAGCCTCTGTGCCCCCACTCTTTGAATGTCATCTCCCCCAGTCCCTTCGCCTCACTCCCCTTCCTTGCCTCCTTCAAGGCAGGTTTCCTTACTCCACACGCCTCTGTTTGCCCGGCAGTCAGTAGGAACTTGGTTGTTAGTCCACGGTTTTCAGACAGAATTCAGTGACTCCCACATTTCGCGCAAAGCTTTTCCCGTCACTTTATAACCATTTTGGGTTTAAAAAAAACAGCTTGGTCTCCCCCATCCCCCCACCCCCACCACCCCCTGACCCATCATTACGTCCACCTCCCCCCCCCCCCCCGTTACCCCGCCCCTCCCCCTCCCCATTACCATCTCACCCATTACCCTCACCCCCCATTACCCCTTCCTCCGTTACCACCCCTCTGCACCACCCATTTCCCCTCCCCTCCCCATCTCTGGTTCTCCTCCCCCTTCCCATTACCCCCAACGCATTACCCCCTACCCTCCTCCCACTACTCCCAACCCTTCCCATTTCCTGGTCCCTCCTCCCCCCTCGCCCATTACCCTCTTCCCCTCCAGTACCTCCCTACCACCCACACATTACCCCCCCCCCCCCCCCCACTCCCCTCCTGCACCCCCCCCCCCCCCCCCGTGGCGTAACTGTCGAATCGGTCGAGAGAAAAACCGATTGCACCTCCCTGTACTCCCCTCCTCCTTCACACCCTCTCCATTCCCTCTCGGGTGTCTGCACGGTACAATACACTGACTCTTTCTGCCTCACCCTCGGCTTCCGTCAGTGAACTCCACATTCCAACGGCCTCCGGTTTTGCTTAGTTCTTAGAAATAAGCAAATATTATGCGTCAATGTTGACAATACAAATGTGCGCGGCAATGTCCCAGGCGAATTAAGCGAGCACGTTAAAAAAAAGACTAATTATTACCCCCTGGAAAGCAATCCACCAGGTGATTAACAACCAGGACTGGCTGTGAGATAAACAGAGGCGCGCGGAGTAAAGATACTTGCCCAACGTTTCACCCTGTCGGGCAACCAAACTCGAGTCCTCGAGTGCCATAACCCCCGGACTCCAACACAAGGATTATTTGTGGAGCTCTCCTGCAGCGCTCGGTGGTCAGAGCGCTCGCCTTACAAGCGTGTGAAGACCCGTGTTCGAATCCAGCCAGGTCAGGGCCAAACCTTGGGGCAAGTTTCCTTACTCCGCACACACGCACGCACGTACGCCGCGCACGCCCAATAATAATCCGTCCCGTCTCCCCCCCACCACCAAACCCCCCCCCCCCCCCCCACGATAATAAAATTGGTTCATTTCAAATCGCGGCTGTTTGTGGGGGACGCTGCTGTGCGCAATTGGCTGCCGCGTTTCGCCCACGAACTATACAGTCACTTCACTTTACAGTGCATCCCGTGAAGCGCTTTGAGGGACGTGAACAGCGCTGTATCCAACTGCAAGGATTATCGTTATCAGTGGTAGGATTACAATAACCACTGAAGTCTCGCGACGGCGCCGAGGCTCCTCCTTACCTATGGTTGAGACCACAGTTCCCACGAAGTAAAGGGCCCCGGTGAAGTCCCAGCGAGGGCTGGCACCGTCCACGTGGATGCCGGCCGTGCGTTGGCCTCCTGGTAGAATCGGAGGAGGTCACTGAGGTCCGGCTGGCTGACGTTGTACCACAGGCTGAAGTTCTCGCGTCTCTCCAGCCAGCGCTGCCGGGCCTCCCTCTCGCCCGACGGTGTGCTCGATGGAGGAGAAGACGGCCGCCCCGAACAGCATGTACAGCAGGATGAGGGCGGCCAGCAACACGAACCGCGCATTGTCCTCCGTCAGCAGTCCCCACGGAGCCACTCGGCACGCCATGCTTCACACCTCCATCCTCAAGCCCTGACCTTCAGCGTCATGTCTGTGTGTGTGCGCCGCACGTGTGTGTATCAGCGTGTGTCTGTACAAGCGCTCTGGGACGCTATCTTGCGTGTCTGTATTGTGTGTGTGTGTGTGTGTCTGTGTTGTGTGTATGTGTCTGTGTTGTGTGTGTGTGTGTGTGAGTGAGTGTGAAGGGAAGGTGGGGGATGGGGATGGGGGGGGAAAGGGGGGGAAATTGGTGAACGTGTAGAAATTCAGTCAAATCCCTACATTTAAACAGCCCCCCCCACCCTCCCCTCCCAAATAAATACAGACTAATCTTTTGTTAAACTCTTAAAACATTAAACTCGCTCCCCACCCCACATCCCATCCACACATCCACACATAGCCATCAGCTGTTGTGTGGGTCCAGCTGTGTGTGAGTATTTTCTACAGTATGTTGTGAGTGTGGGGGGGGGGGGGGGGGGGAGGGGGGGGGGAGTGTAGGGGGGTTAACAAATATAAATATTTAAATAGAAAACTAACTTAGATTTCTTTCTCCCCCTCGCACTTTAAAATATATATACTGTTTGTTTAAAATAAGAAGTGTGGGGGGGGGGGGGGGGTGGGGGGGGAAGTGAGAGAGAGTGGTGGGGGGTGGGGGGGGGGAGAGAGTGGAGGGGGTGGGAGGTGGGAGAGAGGTGGGGGGGGGGGAGAGAGGTGGAGAGAGAGTGTGGTGGGGGGGGGAGTGGGGGGGAGAGAGGAGAGGTGGGGTGTGTGGGAGAGACA